>VWYP01027253.1:41891-97244 GCA_013400435.1 Pycnonotus jocosus | reverse complement strand
ACTGCCCCTCCGGCGGGTCCCCCCCGCCCCGAGCAACGAGGGACCTCGCGGCTCCTTCCCATCCTTTGCGCGCGTCTGTCACTGCCATTCCTGCCCGGGTACCGCGTTCCCCTTCGGGGCCACCTCCCGGAGGCACGGCGGCGTATGGGAATCTCCAGTTATGTTTAATATAATAATAATAGCAGCTATGATTTTTTTTTTTTAGCACACTATTTTGGGGAGCGTTCCTGAGCGTGACAGAAGGGCAGGCTAAAAATTCAAAATAACGGAATTAATAACGGCAGCCCCCAAATTGGCAGGGTTTCTGAGCCAGACTTTTGAAGGCCTGGGTTTTGAAACACTGTCTTCTGGATAGCTGCAGACCAATTTCATCTTCCCTAAACTCAAACCCAAGCTGTTCGGCTTCACAGGAACTGACCACTGGCAAGGCAGGGACAGCTGGCAAAGGCAGAGGCAGGAATATCGTTCACACGCTCTGCTCCTCAGATAGCCTAAATCTGGACAATCGGGGCCAGGCAATGTGTAAGCAGCACCACCTTGTTCTCTTTAACTCCAAAAAAGGTGTCATGTTGGCAAGGTTGCCAGATCTGGCCAGATCTCTCGAGGAAGAGCCCCACAAATTAGGCATCAGCACTTTAAAGATGCAAAGGCTTCTTGGTCCTGCCCACAGTAACAGCGCAGCAGTGGCAGGACAGGAGCTCCTGGCAGTTTGGATTGCAGCACAGAGGTTTAAAAGCCTTCCAGCTTAGGAAGGGGGAAGGATTTTGATAGGGAGAGGTTGTTTCTCTGAAACACTCCATGCCCTCCTTTTTAGGAGGGGTTTTCTTCTGCTGATGCACAGAATTCCCTCCACCCTTTGTTTCTGCTGTGTAAAGGAAATATTTCAGAGTAACACAGATCCAAACTCAGACTCCCAGGTACCCCAGGAGCTCTGAGACTGCCATCTAAAGTTAAGTGGTCACATCCAGGCACACCATGAGTTTCAGAGAGGAGCAGTAATGGAACGTTCAGGATTTGGTGCACTGACTCCAGCTCAAGCTGCTTCACAGAAACAATTCTTTTTTCAAAGAGGTAGGAAAATGCTATCATTTTCCCAACTCGTGTTGAAATTAGCAGTAAAACCAACTCCTGAACCAGAAAATAGAACTTGTAAAAACATCAGACCCTGACCTGATATGTTCAACATAGAAATGAATATGCATAGTAATTTAATACTTCAATAAATTATTAAGAAATACTTCAGAATTCCCTCTCTAGCTTCTGTACCACGTGCAGACTAGAACTATGCTTTGCACACTCTTCAGGACATGGTCTGGTTTTGCATCCTGTATTTCAACTGCACTTGCCATACAGTTTAATCCAGGTTTGCATGGGCTGTTACAGTCAAAATCAGTTACTGACCTGTCATCCAGAAGTTTCTGATTTACAACCTCCAAGTGTGTTTCAGCAGTGGTAAGTGGATAATCTCTAGTGTATACATGGGAAACAGAGTGACAATAGGATAAACAGCTTGTCCTTTGCTGACAGAGTCAGCAGCAGATAGTAAACACTCTGCATTGTGTAGAATTTGGCTTTACAAACTCTTGAAAGACAAATTCTGTTCTCCATTACATCCCTACTTTCTGTCCCAGAGGACCTGGGTTGGCATCTGTCTAACAGATACAATTTAACTCAAGATAGGCACCCACAGGGTCCAGATATTTGGTTCCCGTTCCAACAGGGTAGCCAGGGTCTGTGAGGCAACATTGCCATTGCCAGATATCCTTTATAATATGGGATTTTTCTGCATTATGTAATCTGATCCTCTGTCCTGTGAGAAGAGCTCAGGGACACAACAGTATATTGCCACGGCTATCAAGTGCTTTTCCAAATGCCTGGCATCCAGCAGCTGGCTGCTCTACAATTGCAAATGCATGGCATGTATGCAGCAGCCCCGGTGCTGGATGCTCCAGCCTGTTGTGCTTGAGCTGTGTCTGTGAACAGAGCAACTCTCCATCGCAGGCACAGCCACCCGACACATTTGGAACAGCAGGAGTGATTTATATCCTTGAGATGTGGCTCTCCCAAATGCTTACAGTTGTTTTGGTTTGACACCAATAACAATCCTTACAATTGTTTTCTTTGATACCAATAACCTTCAGAGCAGAATTTGATCTTGTGGTCTTACAGGAGGAGCAGATCTCTAGATGTCAAGCAATTACTTTCAAATGTGGCTGTTTGGGTTTGTTAACAGTAAAGACTTGCCTGCTATGTCCTTGTTTGCAAAGAACAGTCCTGTACTGCTGAGATGGACATTTTGGTTTAGTTCTATGAAGTTGTTTTGCTTTGCTATTTCACATGTTTTTGACTGTGTAGTACTTATTGCTGCAATGTCTGCAGTCCATACATGGATAGGTTGGGTAGTAGCAAGCTGGTTGGAAACAGCGTTAAATGTAAAGGGGCATAATCATGGAGTAAGTCAAGATATGTGGCACAAAAAAGTGTTGATTCACTCGTGTGTGCTGCTAGATTAACCCTGTCACCTCCCAACCAAACCCTTTTTCCTGGGGCACATATATATATATACAGATTTATCAGCAGCTTCCTTTTACTGCTCAACCTAACAATTATGCAAGTTTAATTTCCAAGCTCTGCATAAGGAAGAGTCACATCCAGAACTGATATAAACAATGTAATCTAAAGACCTTACATGGCAAAAAAATTCAAAATCAATGCTGTCCCAAAAGGGAGAGAAGCAAATCTGTGGAATCATCTTCCAGCTGGTATTCTGTTGAGAATGACAGGGAAGACAGCATTGCTACGTACATTATCCTTCCTATTTTCCGCAGCAGTTGCTGCTACACTGTGGCCTGTTTGAAACAGTCTAACCTGCAGCACCAAGCACCAACAAGCCACAAATGTGGGCTTGAACATGGAGTTCAAGCCATCCCCAGCAAAGCAGCTTGTGATATGCCAGTGGAGGGTCTCAGAATCAGGCTAACATTGAAAGCACCATAATCTACAGAGGACCCGATGAAATTCCACACAATACCTGAAATACTGACAGGGCTGCAGCAAAACAGACAGCACCACTGCCGAGAAGCCATGTAGGAGGAGGCTGTCTAAATTGTTCTTATGGCTGATTTAGTTGCAAATGCAGGTGGATGCCAGAGAAGGTGTCAGTTTAACTCTTCCCTGACTGATCGTTTCTCAGGAAAAAATGCAAACCTTTGCAGTCAGTAACTGCTGTATGGACATGTTTCTTTCCTTACTCCTTCAGGTACACCAAGTTTGGCCTTCCCCATGCAGTGCCTTGATGAAAAGGGACAGTCATCCACACTGTCCTAGCAAAGCACACGGCCTCTGTGCAGCCCGAGTGACCAGAGGAATTAGCAAGGCTACTCCTCTCTCACTCTCGGCAATTTACAGAGAAGCACCTCTGCTTCTGCATTCCTGAGGGGCAGCTGAGATTCCAACATGTCCAAGGCAGCACAGCTCTGCACAGGATTCCTCATGAAGGGCAGTCAGCATCCCTGGACACAAACTTCAACTTTAGGCAGATTGGCACAAGTACCTGGCTTGGTACATGGATGGTCATCAGCAGAACAAATCTGTCAATTTAAACCTGAAATTCTCTTTCATGGAATTAGTCCAGATCCACAGTTTTGTAATTACAAGTGTAGTTTTGCACCCCATGGCTAAACATGTAAATGGTGGAGTAAATTATACCTATAGCCTTGACAAATCAGTTGCTGAGTGAGAGGTTAGAAGATGTTGTTGGCATACTATTAAAGAGAGACAAATAAGGGGAAGAGGTAATTAAGAGTAAACGATAACAGCTAATGCACATCCTGACTTCAGAGGTTTGCTCTTATTCCAGGTTCTTAAACACTGAGCTCCTCAGCTAATGATGTATAGAGTTGCTTGATGCCAGATGTCATTGTTTCAGAAAGAGGAGAAAAGAATACACTTAACATTGACAAAAGCACAAGAAGTAGTTGTTGCACTTACCACAAGTCATGGAAAGCCACACTGTTTTCAAAAGCCCAAGAAATAAGGAAACACCATCATGGGTATTTGCAGAGGTTTTGATCCAGGGCAAATAAAAGACAAGTGAAAACCAAAGAGTTATTCTGTGGACACTAATATGGGCAGGAAAGGGAAACAGCATGGGGACAAGGTTAAAATGATTCCAAAATCCTTTCCCAGCTGTCTCCATGGGGCACTTACCTGCATGTCTCGGGACCTTTGCTGGCCTGACTTTACAGAGTCCCCAAAGTGCACTTTTAAAGAAGCATACAGGTTCTTTGCCCAAACTTTGCCAAGCCAAAGGCTTGATCTGAGTCCACAACTGGAATCAATTCCTTCAGCCATTATCATTTTGTACTATACACATTTTCTAGACAGTTTATGAGGTGCATGCACTCCATGTCAAACAAGCAAGTCTCACTCTGGGTCATGATATTCACATTACAGAAGCCTTGGGCATGACTGGAAGCCTACTCTGGAACTGTAATTGGGATTTGCCTGTTGACCTTTTTTTTTTTTTTTTTTTTTTTTTTTTTTTTTTTTTTTTTTTTTTCTTTTTTTTTTTTTTCTTTTTTACCATTAGTACAGAGATGCAAAGTCCAATCCAGGACTGCAAAATTTTCCAGCTCTGTGAAGATCTAGCCTCATTGCCAAAGGGCTGATGGGATGACTTGTAAAATGGAGAACAGTTCCACAATCACTTTGGAGGCTGCTGGGACAGCTGAAGACAGAGTTTTCTTACAGCTTTTACCTGTACCTGTGCTCAAGATAGACCTTGTGTGTTAAATAACAAAAATGTGAGCATTCAGTCAGTCAATGTAGCTCAAGCCCAAGTCACCTGCCACTGAATCATTTATCTTTGGGATCCAAATGATACTTCTGCAAAATGTGAGGGTGAAATAGCTGAGGTCAGCAACATAACAAGTCACACAGCACTGCACTCAGTTACCTAATGTAGTCATACCTCACTATTGCTTTAATTTAAGACACAGTTACTGCACAACAGGAAAGAACACTTGTTTCAGAGTTCAGTACAGGAGATACTCAACCTTGACCCATATTGAACATGAGATGGGTATTTTTCGTTTAGTTGGACAATGATTTAGAATTGTCATCATATTAAGTGCTTCTTCTGTGCTCAGCACAGAGATTAATACTGTTCCCCCAGCATATGTACTTGTAGTATATATACACTCATGGTAGTTCCATCTTGGAGGTGAGCACCTGTGAAACAAAGGAGCTGAGTGACATGCCCAAGGACATGCCAGAAATCTGTGACATAGGAGTGAATCCCAGTTTCCTAAAAACTGAGCCCTAAAAACTGTCAATTCCCCAGGGCCTTGCTCTGTGATTGGAGCCTGTAAATGCTTCTTCAAAGTAAATACATTTTTCTTACTGAATTCAGAAGAAGACCTAAAGGTGATTTGATTAGATATATAAGTACCAAAAAGACAGGGGGTTTAAAGGGCTTTTTAATCTAGTGGAAAAAGACATATTACAAGAGCCAATGGCTGGAATTTAAAGCCAGAAAATTCAAATTAGAAACAAGATACAGAATTGAGGGGTTTCTAACTGTAAGGGTGATTAAATACTGGAAGGACTATCCAGGAATTATTTGCCTTTTGAATTCCTCACATCAAGAGTAGATGTCTCTCTGGAAGATCCAATTTTGTCAAACACATGTTACTGGGCTCAATACAAGGGTAACTGGATGAAATGTCTGGTTTTTGCTAAGCAGGAGGTCGGATTAGATCATCTTATCATCCTTTACAATCTTAAATTCTATGAATCTATGAATAGTAATGACCATCATTGTACGTTACAGCTTGTAAAACAGCAAAGAGCGTGCTGCAACATAGCTGGGAGACAGAATAAAGAAGCACGTTATAAAAAAAGCACTTTGCTCTGGAACTAAACTTGTGACTGGTAATTATTTAAACTCCATCCATGTGTTTCCAAATTTTTCCCCCAAACAATATTTTAATTAGATTTCAATTATAGGGGAAAAATAATAATCTGATAATCAAATGGGTCCTATTGCACTCAGAGCAGCATCACCAACATTCCTGCATAACGTTTAAAAGCCGAATTGATACAGAAATAGCTGCCAATTTGCAGGAATTATACATAGAAAATCTGTAAAGGAGGGCTTTTCTAAACGGTTTTATAGGCCTGAGCCTGGGATTCCTCTATTGTATTTGAGTAGCTATAAAAACTTTTGTGCCAGATCATAACATTCTGTAGTTGTGAATGCAACCGATTTTACAGAAAATCTGTTTTAGCAATGTATCAGGGAGTTTTTCAAATAAAGACATTGGCACTGCTCTGTGCTGCCTTGCCCATAAAGCCAAATTCTTTTACTGCCATGCTATAGCCTTCATCCTAAACTTCTACATCGGTTTAAAGACTCACTCAGAAATCAGGACTTGTGTCTCCTCTCTTGGGGTTGTGAATGTGACACTTGTTTGCCAGATATGGGTCTGAAAAAAACTCCATGAAGAGGGATCTGGAGGCCACCAGTTTGCACATTTGCCTAACGTTCATCTCCACACCATAATGTCTGAGCATCTCACATCTCTAACAGATTTATCTTCCCACTACTTCCGAGATAACATGAAGTGTAATTCCCACGTTACAGTTAGGAAACTGAGATGTGGGGCACCTAACACAATCTTCCTAACATCAAACATCGGCAGCAAAGGAGGGGCTGTACAAAGGTCTTGCAATTCTGAAGAGGTGTGCCTCTGTATTCCAGATTGTCTTCCCCCTTCTGTATTTGGCTGGAATGAAAGTGATTTAAAAAAAAGCAGCAGAAAAAATCAAGTTAGACAAGCAAATTTTCCCTACAAAGTGCTGCTTTTTTGATGGGGGGAAGGTAAGAGATTGTGTGCTTCACAAAATTCCGAAAATTTCTGCTAATGTCTTTCTTAAGAATTTCAGTCATTGATTGTGCGTGTGAATGTTGGAAGGAAACACACACACACACAGAAGTCCTTATTTTGGAACAAGAGCTAAAACTATAAAAGCAACAAAATGAGGAAAGCAGGCCTGCAGCGGTGTGGGTTGATATTCTGTCTTTAAATCATTCTGGCACTTGTTTTTTTCCCCTCGAGGTAGAAGTGGTAAGCATGAAGGCAGAACTGCAGTAGCCCTAAATCAGAACATGCCTCTCTTCCTGGGTTTACAAAGCAGACTCTTTGCATTCCCAAACAGAGGTCTTGGTGGTTCTCTGTAGTGCTACAAAGACAGTTTCTGCACAGCTGTTCCCTATGTACAAGCCAGCTTGCTTTCTTTCTCACCATGCATATTTTAGTACCAGTGACACATTCTAACATGGCCATGGCCGCCTTTTCAGGCCACATGCAGGTGGTCCCTAAACATCCAGTGTTTGAATGATCTAAATCTATCCTGCTGCTTATTCTATAGAAGTCAAAGCCGTATAATCCTCCTGATGTTGTGATATAAACTAAACTTTGTGAACTCGTATTTGTATTTTAAGATACTTTTTTCTTATTGTTTTTTTCCTCTGCAGGAGTATCCTCACCCTCTGCATCCTCCATCCAATTACTCATTTTTCTTTCTCTTTTCTCAGCTCCATCCAATTACTTTTCTTTCTCTTTTCTTGCCTGCCCTATTGAGGTCTTTAGTCCAAAGATGAGGTGACAGTGCTGTCTTACCTCAAATCCTCATGATCTTCCCTGCAATCTCTCTGATTCTACCAAGCCAAATTCTCTCTCCTTTTTTCTCTCTCCTCCCCAGTGTTCCATTTCTCCCCTCCTCGCTGTTCCTGCATCTGAAATACTCCCTTAAAGCATGAGTCTCTGTCTCTTGTGTCATTCTGATCTTCTCAGTGCTACCAATCAGGCTATTCCAAAATGACAGGAAAATATCTCTGGCCTGTTAATCCCAGTTAGCATTAGAGCAAAAGCAGGCAGCTGCAGCAAACACTGAAAAACCAAAAAGAGATTGAGGAGCGTCCTACTTCCAAGCTAAAGGATGGTGAATCATAGTGTGTGCAGCTACAACATGATGTTCCATGTTAATATTCCAAGGAGAACACTGAAAATTGGTCAGATCACCTCTGAAGCATACCTTAAAATGTGGGCTAAGCAGGCAGCCTACAAAGAGGTGCTTCCCAAAAGATGTGTTCTCTGAAGGAGATGCTGGACATTATTACAGCTGGAGGAGATGTACTGCACATGTCTCTAAGGCAATTCCATGCATCTCCCAAGGTTAATTCTTCCATAGGCTGTGGGTGGCTGTGACATTTTTCCAGAAGACCGGCATCTGCCACAGCTCGTGGAATTATGGCCAAGGTAGCTCATGATTCATGCATGCCCATAGGCTTAATGTAGCAAGTGCTTGGCAGGACAGAAGTGTCAAGCGTAGCAAAAAGGGCAGTGAGAACAGTGGTGGATCAGGCCCTCCCCCTGTGTCCTGGGCAAGGGGGAATAAAAGAGAAAATAAAAGATAAAGCCAAACACAGGTTATCAACACACCATGGTGGAATGTATTCTGCATTTAACCACCCCAGCTACTTTTCTTGCCCCCTAAACACATTCCACCTTTTGCTGGGTGTCACCTCTTTGATGAAAGCAAAGCACCCAAGTGATATTCACTGAAAAACAAGCACAGCCCAGTCACATCTTCCCTCTCCAGTGCTCCTGCCACCCACAACCAGCCATAACATGGTCTATGCATCAAACTGACGGGAAAGCCTGCGTGCTGGACATGGGCAAAATTAAGGAATGATGCCAGCAATATAAGGAAAGGTCATGGACGTGGAAAAATTTGAAACAAAAAATAAGCATTCAGGTGAGAATATGTTTACGACTTTCCTTTAGACAGCTAATTATTTTCTTTCTTGATATCTCCCACCTTGCCAAAAATTCTCTGGCCAGATTTGTAGTTTAGTGAAAGCTGTAGGGTTTTCTGTTCTGGTAGCAATTTTTTTCACAGAATCCAGGCCGTTTTCCTGTGCCATGTGCCAGATCATTTCTGCAATAGGGCAGCAATATCCTGCCCTGCCTGCAGTTCAGGGAAGCAGAGTGGAGTTTTCAGTGTGATTGACATATTTTTGCCTTCAAACCAGCCTGAGCTCCCTTTGGCTTGTAGTGCAATAGTGGGGAGAAAGGCAGGATTTGAAAAAGAGAGAGGATCTCAATTTCCATTCCATCCTTGATCCTTTAGAGAAGGAACTGGAAGAGACACTCCAGATAGGTGCAGAATAAGATTAGGCTCTGGAAGTGCTCTTTTAGGAAGAATGGGTGTAGCAGTTCTGCTGTGATATTTTCTCTACACTAGGCTATGAGAGATAATTGGTCTAATGGTTAAGCTAGGAGTATCAGGAGACTTTATTTCTAGCCCTAATTATATCAGAAATTATCTGTCTTTCCTTAGGCAAATCCCTTGGTTACGTAGTGCCACAATTTTCCAGTCAGTAAAATGTTTAGACACCTTCAAAGCACTGAGATGCACAGATAAAAAAAATTGCTGTCATCATATGCATGATTCACAAATGGAAGTTCACATATGTGAAACCTCTGACCGAAGTTGATGGCCAAAGTTTGCAAAGCTTTATTATATCCTGAATTGCCTCTTTATTAGTTCATCCACAGTATCTGGGAACACTCTATTTTATAAGCCCCATGATACTTTCTGTTGGTATTGGCTTACAGTTTCTCAAGTCTATCTAAGTTTGTAAGTATGTTTATCACAAAATGAAAATCAATAAGGAGGACTTTTTTCAAAAAATGGCAGTATTATATGCTTAGATAGAAATGCAGGAATCCTGTGTGTCTGAACTGCTTTTGAAACTACCTGACAGCGAGGTCTCATCTTTGGCACAAAAATTGAGCTGTTCCACAGGTACCTTGTTTGGGCTACATACAGCGTGAATCTGTTCCCCCAATTAACCCCCACCCCAGGGCTGTTTGCTGACTGTGGCTACCACCATAGTGTTGCAAAGAAAAGAGATATCCAGATATCAACATGATTCAAGTGCCTGGGAGACTGCAAGAGAGAAAAAGGGTATTTTCCGAATCAGTTCCCCATGAAATCATTGGAACTAGCTTTGTCCTGGGGGATAATAGAATGGATCATTAGGTGCCTTAAAAAGTTCACATTGGATTTTGAAGCCACCCTGCAAGATGAAAAATCAGTAGTTTAGGCAAATAAATAAAAGTCAGTAAATTCTCTTTAAGCTATGAACACAGGGGCAAAAGGGTTGTAAGAAGAGATTCCAGTCTTCACAAATTATGTGCTTTAAAACTCCCCCTTTCCATCTCAAATCCTTTTTTCTCTTCCCTGGTGACTTAATCACATGAGGTACTGTAAATCAAATTGCTTCCTTTTCTCCTCAAGTATGAGTTAGGTCTTAATTAGGCTATTGGGCAAAAATGAAATGCATCCTATTAATAGCTTGGGATATCCTTTGTGCTAATGTAAAGGTTAAAACCTATCTTTGCGATGTTTCTGGAGTGGGATTTTACTCTTGCGGACAGATGATTTACCTATTGCTGAATTCACTGGAATTCATTCTGATTTACATACTCATAAAAGAGTAATTTGGCCCATGGTATTTAATTTTTCTCTTTCAAGCTTCTGTTCAGATAAGAGAAAAAGATATATGGGATTGAATGCCAAGGTGAGCAATCATTTGGGCTCAATTATTTTAATTCTGTGCTTCCCATGTGTACATCAGAGTATATAATCTAACATCTATATCCAGGTGGGTCTCAAACCTGACAGAAGGATGCAGTCTACATGTGGAGATAACTGGACATTGTCCTGAGACATTGCTCCATCTGATAAACAGGCACTGCTCAGCCACGTCATGAATGAGTGTCATCATGCCAGCACCAGGTGATGTGATGACACTACACGGTGCTGTGATGGCATCTCCTTACAGGGAGAGCCTTCCCTGCTCCTTCACTCAGGTCAGCAGTCAGAGGAGCAGAGCCTGCTGCAGCTTCCAGCTGACATCAGACTGTGCTGGCTGCCTTAGCTGGGCAGGGTCTTGGATGAGACCCCTGGCATAAATCTAAGGCAGATGTGGAACTGATAGGAGCTGACTGGATCTGATAAATCCACTGTCTCACTGGAACTTGTCCCAAGTTGGCCTGGGATAATGGGAATTTATGTCTTAATTTATCAGTTGATGAAATAAATGAACAGAGTTATGGTCAATATCTGGAAATACAGGCTAAGAATACTGGTGCCTCTAGACAATGTTGACTGATATTTACTACCAAGATTATTCTTTACTAGGAGATATTTACCAAGATTCATACAAGTCTCAGTTATGAAAACTTCTTCCCCATCAAAATTTTTCATAGAACGACTGAAGATGTCTAAGGGAAAGGCGTAAACTTTGCAGATTTCTTTCACAACACAGATTTGGATTCCTCAGTCTTCTGTATCCTGTTTCAAATCAATCTCTGCAGTTTAGGATAACTCTCTGCAATGAAAAGTAAAGCCCTGTCTGAGACACTCTACTACTACAAACTCCCAACAGAGCAAAGTACACCTATCATTTATGCTCAGAAATAGGTCCTTTTCCACTGCTAGCTGTTTTTCATGTGAGCAGTATAAAGGAAAATGGAAATGATTCCTGCACTAGCTAGTGTGACTCGGCTTATAACATCAAACAGGAACTCAGAGAACAAAACATTAGTTTCATGCTAGCTACAGTAAACAACATTAGGCTGCCTGAGAGCTGTAGTCAGGTCCCAGGCAAAACAAGGTCCTTGCTAAACAACATCAACACAGTAACTAAAATGTGAATAACTAAATCATACACCATGCAAGCTGAACTACCAAATGAAAGTAAAGCACTGAATTATTTGAATGCTCTTCAAACCTAATTTAAATTTCACCCACTACTGAGACCTCCATTTACTGGCATCATAACTAATAATGGGAATGCTGCTGAAACGTCAGTTTTAGCAAGAAGCCCATTAAGAGAATGAGGAAAAAAAAAAGAGAGACATCATACAAGAAAACCAGCCATTTACAACCTGGCATATAAGCTCCTTGCATAGAAATACAAAATAGCTGGAAATAAAACCCAGGCAGTAAAATGTCCTTTTCCCAACACATTCAGTAATCATATCTGTCCAGACCTTCATACAGGAAGCCCTAATATAAATATTCTACAGCAGATGCTGCACTGGCATTAAAGATCCCTGTTGGGGGGACTGGATGATTGAAAGGGTAGTAGAAAACCTGTATGCCTTTAAGATACTGGTCTGAAATCAGACCAGGTTAATTTTGCTATGAAAGTCAATTCCATCTGAGAGGATCTTTTAGCCAGCTGGAAATGAACTGGAGGTCTGCTACATCCCAGTTCCATCTGGCAGCTCTACAGAGACAGTGATATATCAGAGACACTGATCTGTTCCTAAACCTCACCCAAGTTTGTGGCTTGTATAAATATGGAGTGGGTTAGAAGGCAGACATGCTTGTTCAGTGCTCTGCATGCACTCTCCTACTCCAAATTAAAGGTTATGGAGACTAAACAAACCCCTGCATGTCTGAGTTCTGTGCATATCCTCTGCCCCCAGGTGAAAGATAAAATATCCCAGCAGAAGCAAGAGAAAATCTGGTGCCAGAGACTGAAGTGGCACATGGGTGTTTGTACACACCCTCTTAGCCAGGGCAAATTCCCTCTTTTGCTCTCAATGTCCTGCCTGCATCAATCATTGAACCAGAGTATGAAAGGTTGCACACAAGGCTAAGATCAGGCTTCACAACATCATGGCTGAACATATATAGAAATTTGTTTTCTTTTCTTGAGCTGTTCTAGTACCTGCCAACAAGAATCCCAAAGCCTAGAGAGTGGTGGAACACTCTAAACACGGCCAGCTGTGTGACCTCAGAGTTTTAAAGGATTCCATTTCACCTTTTCCCATTTTACCCCCCATCAACCATTTTTAGCCCATTCCCCTCATATATGTTATGCTTTTTGAAGGAATTGTCTAGCAAGTTCTTTGAAGGTAGCAGTATTTTTGATATAAGTATCAGAAAACCCAAATGTTCCTTTGCATGCAGCCTTGCTGTTTGTCACTGGGGAGCTGGGAAACTGCTGAGGGTCTTGGCAAGTGACCTATGCCTGTAAGAACCTGGTGTCCACAAGAACAACCTCCTCATTGCTCATGTCTGTCCAACACACAAGGACCTTCTCATGCAGCTTTAGCAGCCAAACAGTCCAGCCTTTTGAAACGGGATTTTTATCTGCAGCTTTCAAGTGTCTAAACAAATAGAAATGTCATCCACATTCATTTTATCAGCTCTCTTACTGACCTCACCATAGGGAGCAATTAGGTTAGTTTGGTCTGGGCTGTTTTATGTATAGTTGTCTTGATCCTGTTTTGTTTTAAAATCTTGCTATTTCAACCTATTCCATCAAACTGTCTTTTATAATATGCTCCACAGGGCTCAGCTCTCATCTCACAGAAGGGTAAGTAAGGAATGTTTGTATTCAGTGAATGCTGCCACCCTGGTTTGATACCATGGTCCTATTGATTAGTCAGTCCTCATAATTTTGTCAAATGTTGAAACTAAACTAAATGTGTGATTCTTACATGGCTGGTAAGTTTTGGTTTTGATTTTTTAAAGGCTGGTTTCACATGAGATGTCTTCTAACGTGAAAAGGTTGCAAGCAACAAAACTTCACACTCACACTGGCTGGTCTGCTGCTCCTCATTTACTGTGCCCCTAAAATATGCCACATTTCACACAATGTGCTTATTAGCACAGTTAGGAGCCATGAGAAAGAACTAGTGGAAGTCTTGTTAAAAGACCTGATGATATAAAAAATTCTGGTGTCACTCAAGGAATGGAAATATTCTTTTGTAGATGGCACAAAAAGGCCGGGCTTACACCCATTACTGATACTGCAGGAAAGAAGAATTGGTGCCAGCATCCAGCAAATTGGGAACTCCCTTACCCCACTGGAATGTAAATTATTTGAACCTGGTAATTTATTAGGTCCACATTTTTAAAACATAGTCAGCATGAACCTGATTTCTCAGCTTGTAAACTCAACAGGGCAGGACAGCCTGCAGAGCTGAGTTCAGGGCATCCTGATCCCAACTGGTGTTGCTGAACAACAACAATGAAAAGCAATGACACCTTCATCCACTGTGCATGTTTGTAGCTTATTTGTTTAGTCAGCATCACCATCCTCCTTAAGACAATTTTACTCAGTTGCTGCCTCTCAGACATTGATCTTTCTTGCACCAATAAACTTCCTAGAGATTCCCTCCAAAGGAGGTATGACATTTTTCTGCATATTCTCAGTTACAGGGTTTTTATCGATTAACTGTACTTGCACAATTCTACATTTATGAATGGCTGACAAGACCAGGCTACACTCTGTCATGCTGCAGCTGTGTGAACAGCAATGCTGGAGATGAGTGAAGAGATTTGCTTAAAGGTGGGCAGGGATGCTCATTTTGAAAGAAATCAAAGACCCAAAGAAAGCCTTTCTCTCTTTGGATGTGGCCTGGCAGGCTGAGGTTAAGGAGCAAAGTGCACATTGGAGTTCTCAGCAGGGCATGAGGACATCTCATTCCAGAGCTCTGCAAACTGTACACAGCCCACAGACAACACTGGGCCTCTGTCTGCAAATTAGCTCAGACCAGTTTCCTTCTCTCCTACTTCCCTGACAAAACTCTACTCAAACAGTAATTAACAGGTCTCATTACTGCTCACTCTCTCTTGAACTGTTGGAAAATTATCTGTTCTTTGGCAATTGCTGTATTAGTTTATCAAGGGCTTCCTACAGGGACATGGCCTGCATGGAAGCAGCCCTCTGGGAGCTGGATACAGACAAGGCTTGGCTGGAAGCAGGGAGATCTTTAGTGCTTGCACCCTACAATTTGAAAGTCTGAAGAAAACAAAGTGTGCATGGAGGAGTGATATGAGAAAGATCTTAGCTGGAGTGCCACTTTCATGTCACTGTTCTGGGCCACCTCTACTGGCAGGGTTAAAAACTGCTACAGTGATGCATAAATGAATGCTACAGTGATGGGTAGATACACTTTGGCTTTGTGATTCAAACCTCTCCAGTTTTATTGCCTTCATAGGGCAATACTGGCATGAGAAAACCTGCCTTAAACCTGTCAGGTGAGTGCTCAGAACACTTCCACAGGCATGAAGAGATCACTGTGTTCTGACCACTTGCTTAATTGTGAAGGAAAGTTTGATGTGCCAAAACCCTCACAGTCATTTTGGTAAATGTTAGATACAAAATTTACATCTCTTTACCACTTCACTGACATGGATCTCAAGAGGTTGGCTTTACACACCAACAGTGGTGGCAAGTTTTGTTGTATTTTTTGAGATATCTAGAGACTCTGTTAGGGAAAAATAGAATTTCCTTGTCTTCAGGGTTCCCATGCAGTCGTGTGAACTAGTTAGTTTCATAACCCAGAAGGCAAACCTGTAGAAATGGAGATTTGTCATTTTTAACCCAAGCTGGTGAAATTCAGAGCTCTAACATTATTTGAATAGCTAGACTTCATTATATTACTTGATTTAGCTTGATATACACCTAGGAAATGTAAATAATATTATGCAATCTTCACTGCTGTAAAAACTCAAGGAAGTTCCCATTGTAAAGTCACTGACATTATTGAGTGTTGGAAAGTAAAACTGCAACAGAACTTGGGAGATCATTGGGCATATTCCCTCACCCCAAAGCAGGAATAGTCATGTCTAAGCCTAATCCTCTCCAGTCACTAGCTCTGAGACTTTTTTAATGATGGCTTGGACATAGTAATTTTGGACATCAGTTTTTTCATGTAAAAGAAGCCAGTATTTATAATCAGCAGACAATTATGACAAACATAATATCTGCTATGAAATGTTGTTAATGGGATCCACACTGCCCAACTACTAATGTTTAATTTAACCTTAGATTATTATTTTATTCCTTCAGTATTTATTAGTTTCTTTTGTTAGCACATAAGGTCTTTTTTTACTCTCTTTGGCATTGAAGGAGTGTTAGTCTGTTACTTCTGTGTGCATCCCTTGCACTGGGAAGGAGACTGTTCCTTTTTCTAGTGAGAACCAACCTGAATATGCTTCAATGCCTGCCCCGATACTCTGTCCACAGAGCATTGACTGCTTCAATTAAATCTCAAGTAGTAATTTGAAGCAAAAAGGAGTAGGCAAATACTGGATGGAAGTATGGGAGACTGCAATACTAAAAGCCAGTATAAGTTCTGCTGAATATGTAAAATTAGTTATTTAAGCAAGAGTGGTTCCGCTTCTCAGAGATGAGTAAAAATACCTGCGTGTTTCTGTTCCCTCTCCCCAGATCAATTTGCAAACAATTTAATGAAAACTGCACTGTCTCAATGGGTTTATATGACATACATTTTAGTCCAGTCTGCAGTAATCAGAATTCATATCTAAATTATCAGCTATCCTTACTGATATTTTCTACAGAGAATTAAGGAAAGCACACAGACCAGGTCCTTGTGCAGCTGAGTTGGTCTCTCCATTTTTATGTAAGAAGAACTTGTGCAGTTTATGTTATTTATACCCATTCAGTGAACTATCCAAAGTGCATTGCCCACATCTCTCCTGAATATAAAATTGCTTATGACTTCAGTAAAAAAAAAAAAAAGAAACCTAAACAAAACCCAAAAACCAACAAGCAAACCCACAGTATCACTGCCCTGGTGGCTTATACTCTCCTACTGACAATTTGATTCAATCCTTATTCTTGCATTCTGAAGAAAAAGAGGCTTCAGAGTGCATGGGCATCTGGCCCAGTAGTTAAAACATTAGTTTTAGAGATACACAAAAGCTAGAATCTCTGCTTTGCTTAGATATTATCTTCTCTGTGATGCTTCCTTTCCCTGGAACTGTTTCAGCTCTGCCCTATTTTTTGTCTGGTCACCACAGCTCTAATGTAGTAGTCCTAAAAAAAGCAACACAGTAGGTACAGCGACAGCAGGCTCATCTTTGCTCAGCAGTGCAATAGTTTCTTGGAAGCCAGCAGAGGTGCAAAATATAACTACCTTTCCTATCAAAATCAGCAGGAGAAGCCAAAGCTAGAGTGTCATCCCACTTAACACAGATGAGACCTGGTGCAACGCCCTCCTGCAGCAGTGTGATCAGCACTGCTCTCTCTGCCTCAGAACACAGAAGCTGAGGGCATTGACACTGAAGTGATCAGTCCAGGATGCAACACGAGTCTGTGTCAGACCTGGGTTAGAGAGTTCCCAGAACCTCGTCTTTTGGTCAGATCACATCTTGTTCTTTATGTCCTTTGACCACATAACACTAAGGTAAAAAATAACTCTCCACAATCACAGTACATTAGTCATAGAGAAATTAGAAGCATTATCTAGAAGAAAATAAGTAATGTATGTCTGTTCAACAAGAAGAGGCCCAGAATACAATTCTTTTGAGGGGTTTGGATAGGACTGCACAAGGATGGCATCCAATCTGCCTGCACCATTCTGTGATTTATTTTGCCTTTGTTGTTTGTTTTTTCCCCTACAGCATTTGCCTCTTATTCAATCCATCTTGTATTTCCTTATCATCAGATTAAATTTTTCAGTTATTTAATGTCCCATAATCTTTAGATCTAATTCTTCTGAAAGAATATTTTTATGCCTAAATAAAATAATATGTATTGCTGGTAGCAATGCCCACCATTCTGGTTGCTCAGCTCTCTCTTATGTATGACACTGTGAATGGGAATATGTCTTTTGTCATCTTCAGGGAAAAATATAGTAAGGTAATAGAAGGGACTAGAATTAGAATGAGGAGCTAAAAAGGCACAAAAAGGGTAGGAGGAAGAGTCCCAGGACTAGCTAGGAGAGCAGAGGGAAGAAGTCAGAATATGGGCCAGGCAGGTGGCAGAAGATGAGGTTTGTAAGATCAAAAGAAGGCTCTGAGGGAAAGAAAAGACAAGGTGACTATAAACTGAAAGGAAAGGAGATGGAAATTTGGAAGAGTGAGTTGGAATTGATGAAATTTTGCTTGTTGATAGAATGAGTGAAAAAAGAGATCGGAAGAAAAGCTGGAGAGTGGAGAGTGAAAGCTCAGGAAGAGAAACAACTGATCGAGAGCAAGGGATCTACAGCACAGACTTGAAACTGAGCCTGCCCTTCCTTCAACGTTTATTACCAGCCAGGATTAAAAAACTTCCTGATAGTGTGCATCTGGTTATTTCTTTATTCTATATCCTTTAATGTCAGAATATCATGACATATAGCAGTTTAACAATGTACCCTGTTAGCTGAAGTGATAGAAATCTGTGCTGCAGATCTGAACAAGGCAACATTAAACCCCTGATGCAAGCCTTGCTACACTGTGGATCTAAACATCACAATCTTGCTGACTGGGGAAAACCATCTCTTTCCTCTAATGAAGAGAATTACACTACAAAAGGCTTTAAAGACTGTTAATTCTGCAGCACCAGTGATCATGAAGATGTGTGTCAATTAGGTCCTAAAGATTAAAAAGGGAGGAAAAGTTTGACCAACAGACTGTGGCTAAGACCTTAAACACAAGCACATAAAAGCAGAGACAGAGGCATGGGTGCTATTCTGAGTTCTGCCAAAAGAATGGCATGACCTTGGGCGATTTATTAACCTTTCCCCACCTCAACCTCCCCATCTATATAACAGAGTGAGGATGACATCTTTTGCACTTGACAGGATTGTAGATCACTAAGACCTATGAGATACACCCAAGGGTAGCTCACATTAACTGGCTGGTCTTGCATCTGTCAGTGGGAGAGCTGCTGTTGCCATTTTATGCACCACCCAATGCAGTCAGAATTATGGTCAGAAGCCATCTCCTGTGGTCCATTAATACACACCCTGGCATCCCTTGATGGAGCAATCGAGAACTAATCTGCCTCCAGTCTCAGCTAATTGGAAAAGGGTTTTTTTCTCTATGTTATGTGGATTTCCAGAGTTAAATCTTGAGTGATAGACAGTGCTGTCACAGCAGCATTAAGTGTTTGAAGAGTGATTATTCTTGAAAGACTTCAATTTTTCAAACTTGTGCTTTCAGAAAAAGCTGTGGAAATAAATGAGAACACCAAGGGCTAAACAACACTTTGAGCTTTACAACAATGATCTCCAGAAAGGAGATGCAATAGCCCAACACCTTGCCTATTGCATTTACAATTACAAGAATCTGCAGGTTTCCTCATATCACTGTAGGCATTTAGGGGCTTGCATCATGTGAAATCCTATTCATAACAGTCAATGTTCTCCTGAGAAGAATCACTCTCAAAACGTCAATATACCTTTTTGTAACTTTTCTATTTAATAAAAAAAGAGACAGCTTCAATTAGTGAGGAATGTTCCATATAAATTAGATTATTTTAAAAGGTCCAGCATTATTAAAAGGTATGTTAAGTAAATGAACATTTGTCACTTCAGTAACATTTGTAGCCTTTTAGTTTTCCTTCTCTCTCTCTCTCTCTATTTTTTTTTTTTTTTTTTTAATTTTTATACCTGGTCACTTATTCTGTATGAGTCAAACCCACACTCATAATTTCTCACTGCAGCTAATAGAAACTATGCCTGTTGAGAAGATGAAAAAGAAGTATTCAGTATTTATGATCCCACTGCCACTAGCCAGCTATGTGGATGCTTAAACTTGCCCCACATAGTCCATGTGTTGTTGATCCCCAGATCAGTATAAAAGGGAGTGACTCCACAGAAGGGCAGAGAAGGGCCCAGCATAGAACAACAACTCACCTCACTGTCTTGCCAGAGGAAATCAGCACTTTGTGCCTTGGTGATGCACAGACAGCCCAAGCTCCAAGAACTGAATGGCCAGCCCAGCCAACATGAACCATGCTACCTGTCTGGAGATGAAATCCCAAACCTTGCTGTCAAGCAGGGAAGGAAAAGCAGATTCTTTCCTAGCAACTTCCTCTGCTCTTCCATTCTCTTGGCCTCCAATCAGCATCAGGACATGAACATTTCCTTTCCTCTTATTCCCTAAAGGAATATTTAACTTGCATTTTAGCAAAAAGCTTTTATTATTATATACAGATTTATCAGTGAAACCCTTCAGGGGGAGAGCTTTTGTCATCTGTGAAACTGCAGCACAAAGAAACCTGCCCTTATCTTACTAATTACTCCAGTGTCTCCCCAAATCCTATCAAGCTGTTTGTTATTAATCAGTTAGAACAGTGTTGCCTGTATGGCAATATAATATATGCAAGGATGAGATCTGTTTAGAGAACTGCAGCTTTGGCACTGAGCAGGGAGGTGCTGATGCCAAGAGCAGCAGCTTTGCTACAGTCAATCAGCCAGATCAGGGGCCAGCAGACACCTGAGATTTCAGGTGTTGGATCCAGAGGGCTGTGGATGTTATGGCCCCATCTACCTTTTCCACATTGTCCCTAAAATAACAGCATATTTTGAACAGCCTTGAGCCCAGAAGAGAAGGGTTTGGGATAGACGTGGATATAAGTCTGTTAGAGGTATCTAAACATTGTGGTGCACACTTGATGTCCCAACAAAAGAAAGAGTTCTTCTACCTGCCCCCTGACTTCATGCCTATATCCCAGCAGGCAGAAGAACTGGGAAAATCATATGACCAAGATTTTTTTACTGTCACCACTCTGAAGTATATCCATGACAATATATGGATAATGTAAGGGGAAAAAGTTATTCTGTCAATCCTATTCAACCAGGATCTTCTCTGGTGGAAGCTGAGAAATTCACTACAGAACTTACTGATCCAAGGCACAAATTACTGCTAATGCAGTAACCAGTGGCATGGCCTCTTCTCTCAGAGGAGTGTGAGCAAGCTCCTCTCAGATGGGTTAGTGCCACGGTCTTGACTGAACTCTTCAAGCAAATTCCTGCTTAAGGCAAGTGAGAATTTGCTCTGAGAAAAGCTGTGCCAATGAAAACAGAGGGCAAAGTAAATCTGCAGCATTCCTTTGAAAGCCAAGTGTCTACTGGGAAAAAGCTGCACACATTGATGAAGAAACTTGAACCATAAAGTTTCACTAGAAAGTCACTGTGATTTTTTTGCCAAGCATAAAAATAACGATCTAAACCAGAACTGCTTTCTTGGGGTGGAGGTGAGGAGATATATAAGAAACAAGAGAAATGTTAGGTGATCTTTCTCTTGAGACATCCTTCTGCTTTGTGGCAACCAGCAGCTCTGAATGAAGATGCAGCTGAACCCATTCTTCTTTTCACAAGAATGTCAAAACACATTGTTAAGTGTGGCAGGTCAAGTTTCATAGCCAGGCTGAAAAACAGCAAATTATTACTATTGCTATTTACAGGTCATGAAACTGAGACAGAGAGAGATGAAAGAACTTGCCTACAGTCTATTACAGGCAACGCTAAGGAGGAAATCCAGGAAATCTTGTGGCTCATCATATGCTTTGTGCATCATTTCATTTTCTTTCCCCAAAAGGCAATGCAGTGTTACAGGTACACTGTCCGTAATGAATATGCTTCCAGCAATAGCCCACAGTAATCGCACCACATCTTTGGCCTTATTTTCTTCAATGATCAACATTGCCTCCTTCATTTTACACATTACTCCTTTCCCATTTTAGTTACAGTATTTCCAGTGTGAAAAGATACTGATTTTGTAAGAAAAAAAAAATAGAAGTAATTCTGCTGACTTCAAATAAAAGCTGGTCTTAGTCTATTTTAATGAAGGAAGAATGCTGGCTAGATATATAGAGTTATACTTTATTCAAGGTGTGCTGTGGGATCTTAAATATCCATCTGGACAGGACATGGAGAGAGCAGATGGGACTTCAGTTTAGCATTTATTCTAGCAGCAGCATTCAGGGAGGCAGTGAGCCTCTGAGTCCAAGCCCCAGCCCTAGCTTGCTAAAACCTAAGCTGACCTTCTAGCCAAGGAGTAAAATTACTGTTGAGTCAGATGTGTAACAATGCAGAGGGAGATGGCAATGGCTCATAAATCTGTTTTGTATTTTAGTATGCCATTAAACTGCTCATAATTAGGACAAAGCACAGGATGAAACCCTAGGCAAGCACTGATGCTGCCCTTATTACCTGTGGATTGATTCTCCTCTTGCTCACACTGGTGTTACATCTGTGATTTGCTGGTGTTCCTCTGGTTTACTTTGCTGCAGTGAGGGTATGAATCTGGCCCAGAGCTCTCATATCCGTTCTAATTTAATTTGTGTCTCTGTCTCCACAATGGGAATTTTCATCTAGACATAGCCCCCTCTGGGCCCTGTGCTATTTCCAAATATAGGACCCTTTCCCATTTGTGCTGGATTGGGTGGGAAACCCACCTAACTCTATTCATTCACATGACTTGATGTATGTTTTAAAGTTAGAGTTAAGATCTTTCCTCTTCCCACAGTCAATTTTAAGTACATTGCATGTTTTATTATTTTGTGTAGTTTCCTTGCACATAAATCAATATATAATGAAACTAAGTACTTTTACACTTGCTATGGCATTGTGCAGACATTAACTCTTCTAGGCCCCTAGAGGTGAGTAAAATAGAGAACATTACTAGCTTCTCTATCTAGGTCTATCCAGTGCATTTCACAGACAAATAAATGCACATTGGATTTTACAGACAGACAAAATGAGGCTAGGAGATTAAAGAGCAAACTGTACTAGGACAAGGAAGAATATGACCCAGAGAAATCAGCATGCTTTTCTGGCAGCTGAAAAGTGCAGAGAACCCACACCCCTGTGTACCATGAAACTGAGCTCTCAGCATCAGACTTTGGATGCAAGTTAGATGCAGAGCCAAGGCCAATGGATTTATGATCCATGCTGATCACTTCCTAATTTTACCCCACGAGGGATATGCCTTCAGAAGGCAGACAGCTCCAAAGATTTATGGAGATGATTGCTTTTCTTTGGGGCCTATGCCAAGTGTTCTGGTGTGTTAGGCTAGAGATGGAGATGTAGTGATTTGCCCAAAGTAAAGCAACAGAACAGGCCAAGGAGCTGAATCCCAGAGGTGCTCCAAGTGCAATTCTGCAGGGCAGCACTATTGCAGTGGTGTTCTCTTCTTCTGCTGATTAACAGATTCACCTCATGGATGTCCTTAATATCTAGAAACAAAAAACCTCTGAAATAAACCATTCCCCTATTCCAGCAACCCCAGCTGTCACAGATGACATCCCAGAGCAACATCATTCCATGAGTAAATACCTGGGAATGTCTAAACTGCAGGGGAAAGAAGGAAACAAAGTTATGTCATAACCTCAGGTGAGCATTTGTTACCAAACCCCTTTATGCCCTGCCAGAGAATATGGGCTTGCTAGAGCCTGAAGCTCACACTACAGCAGCTCACAGTTGTTAATTCTAAAGAACCAAGCTCAAACCCTGCTGTGTTGGCCAGGATGGAGGCCAATCACAACACGAGGCAAATCCTTTTAATATGTTGCATATCATTGCAGTAATCCAAGACAAATCTCAGAAAAGAATGTGACTTTTGCAAGAGTATTTTTGTCACTGAAAAAATTAGTCTAGCAAAGAAAGAGCAAAATTATCTTAGCAGCATTCAAGTTGCCTGTCAGCCTTTAAGTGGCCTGTCAGCCTTCAAGTGAGAATCCCTGAGCAGGAGCCTGAGGAGCCCACAGTATCCATGCAGATGCCAGGGAATACTTCAGATCCTGCTGACCTTTCCCACACAAAGGCAGAGAACTACACCACCCAGCATCAATGCAATGTTTACTTTTCTGTTCCAGGAGACCAACTCCATTTGTTGTAAAAACCTTACACACACGTGTGCACAGCTTCTTTATAGCCCTGTCTGACTTCCAAGGTCCAATGGCACAAGCTGAAAACATCTGCAAGCTTCTCATTTCGCTATCATCAAGCTTAGAAATACACTCTCTTAAAACATAAAAGCTGAGGTTCAAATGATTATACCAATTTAAGAAAAACATTAAATATTTCCAGACATAGTGAAATGCAGTGTGGTGATAAGAAGTCCCTGCAGCATTACCACTGGGGGCAGTATGACTGGAAGGTGACCTAGTGGGAAAAAAACTGGGAGTGCTTGTTGACAGCAGCTGAACATGAGCCCAGGTGTGCCCAGGCAGCCAAGAATGTCAATGGCATCCAGGAGTGTAGCAGAAACAGTGCTGCCAGCAGAACCACAGAAGTCATAAACCCTCTGTACTTGGCATTGGTGAGGCCACACCTGGAGCCCTGTGTCCAGTTCCGGGCCCCTCACTGCAAGAAAGACATTGAGGTGCTGGAGCCTGTCCAGAGAAGGGCAAAGGAACTGGGGAAGAGTTCAGAGATAAGTCCTATGAGGACCATCTGAGGGAGCTGGGGATGTTTACTCTGGAGAAAAGGAGGCTTTGGGAGGGGTCTTATTGCTCTCTACAACTCCCTCAAAGGAGGTTGTAGCCAGGTGGGAGTCAGCCTCTTCCCCCTGGTACAACCAACAGGAGCAGACCATGGCTTCAAGCTGTTGCCAGAGGAGGTTCAGCTCGGACATCAAGAGGAATTTCTTCACAGAAAGGGTTGTCAGGTATTGGAAGGGGCTGCCCAGGGATGGAGTCACTACCCCTGGAGGTGTTCAAGAAACAACTGGATGTGGCACTTAGTGACATGGTCTAGTTGTCGTGAGGTGATTGGTTAAAGGTCAGACATGATGACCCTGGAGATCTTTCCCAGCCTAAATAATTTTATGATTCTGTATGAAAATTGTGAGAAGTCAATTCCTATGACTGCTCATTAAATAACTTACATCAAATCCTGACTCAGTTTCCAAGAAAGTGCTATAGATCTAATCAGAAATTTCTACTTACCTAGTGAAGGCAGGAAATCAGCCCTCTTTAACCTGGGGCAATCCACACCATTCTCTGGTTTTCTCCATTTCCATTACGCAGTAGAGAACTGTTCCAATGGAATAGGTGGATTCTGGCTTCTTTAAACATGTTCACAGGGTATTAAAGTTCAAAAGCTGGAAAAAATGTGATTTTAAAACATACTAAATAAGATGCAGATTGCAAAAATCTCTGAATTAGAAGAATGTCTTACAAAATGAAAATATGCAGATGAAATCTGTAATGAACAAAAAAGTAATTTAAATTGTTCCCTGAGGAAAATAACCAAAGCATATCTCCTTAAAACAGCAAAGAAATTCCTAGAACAAAGAACAATTTACCTTTTTCCTTTTTTTGGAAAACAAAGCTGCAATTCACGCACTGCAGAATTGTTTACTCTGTTACCCATTCTGGAAAATAAAATCAGTACTTGCCACAGGATCTGAAGCGATCAGTACAGCCCTAATTTCTAATGTCTGGACCCTTATCTTTTTAAACTCTAAATGAAAATTCTGAATATCCTTAATAGTATCTAACACTTCTATAACACTTTTCACCATTAAGTCTTAAAATACCTGCCAAAGGTTGGAGATATTATTTCCATTTTAAGAAAAGGCAAACAAGCATGGAGAGCCAATTTGCCCAGACCCACCAAGCAGACTGGGAGCAGACACAGAGTGATGATCCATCCTCCTATGTGTTCTAGTCCTGAGGAAATTAGCATCCCTTTTAATTGCATTTTTATTTCCTTTTAGAGAGCACATAGGAATATCTGGAAATTTAGTAGCAATTTTTAAAAGTGCTTTTGGGGAAAAGGAAGATTTTAGTCACTCATTATGTGACTTAATTAATGCACATAGAAACACACTCTTATGAATATAAAACATGGCATACATCCACATTCTAGGCTATTTAATATTTGCTCTGAAACTCTGAATCAGATCAAATCCCTCAACCCAATATTGTTTACAATTTATTTCAACTTCAATTTATGAGACAACACAGAGGTTCTCTTCTGTTTATAAGTGGCTGTGCCATGCTGATGCCACCTTCAACACAAATTTTGTATTCCTCTGCCAAATAAAGTTCCTGATACTTTCTGAATATTAGTACCTACCCATCCCAACACTGAAGGGGTAGCTGAATCAGTTTCACAGTACGTTTCAAAGCAAATGTTTTACACAACAATAATTTCAGAGTTTTTCTTTACCACTTTAATTCTGTCTCAAGCTTAATTCAGGAACTTAGCAACATCCATTGATTATCTGGTTACAGAGTCACTTTCCACACATTCATATATTCAGGTGTTATTATATACATATTGAGCTACAAATCAATTTCACAAACATTTCTAGGCCTAGAACATAAACTCCTCTGCAAATTAGAACTTTGGACAACACAACAAGGCAATGTTGATACAGAATACTCATCACATGAATTAAAATTGCCAGCAGCTAATTTACCCTTCTATTTCCCTTTGAGTCACAAAGATGGGAAGCATATGCTCCCTGAAACATCCCCAGCTTGAGAACAGGCACACTCCTGACACAGGAAACAGCTAACCCATGTATTAGTGTCTGGAGTAGTAGTAGATATTTAACACCTTGTACTAGAAAAAAACAGAAAAACATTTTACCAGGTGGGAGAGCTGGGGTAGGTAGATGAAGTATAATTATACTCACTGGAATTTGGCCAGAAAACTGGATCAAATACACCCAACAGCCTCATTAAAGCTTTAAACAATTGCAGGTACTTTACTTTTTGGTCTTAGGTAAAGACAGTGCCTTGTCTGTGTGCATAACACATCGATGAGGTCGCTGCAGCTTTCAGGGGAGTTTTAAGTGTGTTTTACAGGTATGTGCACACACAAATATTTGAATCAGAGCATCAGTAGAATCTACTTAACACACATTTGCATAAATATACACCCATTTGCATCCGATTACACAAAGGCGTGGTCATTTTCCCTGAGCATTCCGTGCTCTGCTCGGGCCTCACACCTCATTTCTCCCCAGGGCTGCTCTTCCCTCCTCGGTAACCCCGCGGGAATGGCTCTCAGAGGAGAGGAGAGCAGCTCCATGAGGGGACAAACCCTCAGAAATGGCAAGCGGGTACCGACACCGTGACAGGAAAGAGCCCCTCAGGGATGGTGAGAGGGTCCTGGCACAGTGAGGGGAGCAGAGCCCCTCAGAGATGGTGAGAAGGTCTCAGCACTGTGAGGGGAGCAGGATCCCTCAGAGATGGTGAGAGGGTCCTGGCACAGTGAGGGGAGCAGAATCCCTCAGAGATGGTGAGAAGGTCTCAGCACTGTGAGGGGAGCAGGATCCCTCAGAGATGGTGAGAGGGTCCTGGCACAGTGAGGGGAGCAGAATCCCTCAGAGATGGTGAGAAGGTCTCAGCACTGTGAGGGGAGCAGAGCCCCTCAGAGATGGTGAGAGGGTCTTGGCACAGTGAGGGGAGCAGAATCCCTCAGAGATGGTGAGAGGGTCCTGGCACAGTGAGGGGAGCAGAATCTCTCAGAGATGGCAAGAGGGTCCTGTCACTGTGAGGGAAGCAGTGCCCTCAAAGATGGCAAGAAGGTCTTGGCACCGTGAGGGGAGCAGAGCCCCTCAGAGATGGTGAGACAGTCTTGGCACCGTGAGTGGAGCAGCCCCTGAGAGATGGTGAGTCTTGGCACGACGAGGGGAGCAGAGCCCTGAGGGGAGCAGCCCCTGAAGGGGGTCAGTCCCAAGAGCGTGAGAACAAAGGCCCTTGAAGGGGGAGAGCCCCAAGGCTGCAAGTACAGTAATTTCTCAGAGCAGGAGCTCTGAGGTGAGCAGGTTTCAGTCCTGTAAAGAGGAGCTGCCCAGGAATCAGCTGAAGGGAAGATGGAGGGTGTGGAGGTACCTATGATAGAAGGGGAGCTGGTCATACTTGTCTGAGTTTTGCAGTGCTGGGAAGGAGAAGGGCCAGAGAAGGGCAGGTAGCACAGCCAGGGTGGGCTTTGGAAGGGCAGGGAGCATATCCAGGTGTGGTCTTTGGAAGGGCAGCCCCATGTCCTCAGGTGGGTTTGGTATGGGACAGGGAATAGGGCCCTGGCTGGGAAGCTTTGTTCAGGGCCTTTGAAAGTGGAAAGGCAGGAATCTGCCTGAGGGAGGAAACCATAGCCCATCCCTCCTGAGGGGTGGCTGCTCCTCTTGTGGAAACGCCACAGTGGTCCCACAGGAGTGTCTGCTGAGGTTCACCTGCAGACAAGGCAGCTGCTCTGTGACCCCTGCCCTGCCCTGCCTGAGGGTGTTCCTGCAGCCCAGGTGGTCAAAGTCATGCACTGTCTGGTCTCACTCTGGATTTGTGGGGCAGGTAGGAGGTCAAGCAAGGCCCTGCCATGCACCTGGATCTCAGGGCCAGTACTTGTTTTTGAGAAATGTTCCTGTTTGAACTGCAGGGGCAGTGAGAAATCACAGAGACTGCTCCTGAGAAAGCTGTTCTGGAGGCCGGCAGATGGGAAATGTCATGACCAGGAGGAAACTGAATGAGGTAGGCTGTGGTCAGCAGGAGCTAATGATTCTGAGCAAAATGATCTTTAAGGTTACAGTGGTATCTCTAGGGATGCTGCACTGAGACTGTAAAATAGTTCTGGGCTTGTTCCAGTGTGAATAAGATCTAAATCTCAAAAACAATGGTTTTGTGGTTAAGGCGTGGGACAGTGGCTCAACAACTGTGGCTTCAATCCTTTCTCCCTGATTGGCACTTTAGACAATCTGGAGGAAGACTGTTAATTAATCTGTGTTTGACTTGCACATCTGCAATTTTTCTTCTATGCCAGTTAAATCAGTCATGTTTCTTCCTCTCTGTACAGTACCCAGTGCAGTGTTGATCAGCTATTCTCAGTGTGCTTCTAAGGGGGCTAAATTTACTGAGGAGAGTAAGTCACTTGGGCAAAAAATGCTTTATAAATTATAATTTTGTTTAATTGTAAATATTTATTGTATAAGAGATGAAAGTGAGAAAATGGAAAAAAATTATATAAATTCTTAAAATTTAAAGGTTCTCAAAACATTGTACTAGGGAGCAATAGATATTTAAATGGCACTGTTGGATAAAATTAAAAATAGTTTCAGTACTCATTGTAGAAGTTTCTCACAACCCTGCAAATGATTTCTCTCTGTACTGATTTTGTCCTTTTCCCATTCACTGAGCAATTATTATTTCCCATGCTTTTACATGGAGCTGAAATTAGCTTGGTTATTTTTGTTTAACAACAACCACCTCAATGCATGTTGTGCTTTTTATCCTGCTAAAAGAGCTTTGTTTGTTCCCTGGCATTGGAGATGATGTCAGCAAAGCTCCTGGAAGAGCAACTGCTGTTAGCTAACTGCTGTCTGCTTCACAACCAGCAAAGGTAGGAACGAAACCAAGGTACCTTTTTGGCCCCACAGAATGTAACCTGTGTTTACATTCAGTGGTGTGGCTTCATCAAAATGCAGTAGCATGAAGTAGGCATGAAGTACTTGAGGATTAAGTTATCCTTCTGCTCAGTAACAATAGTAGTAACAGGTAGACAATTCCTGCTTTTTGTGTTCAGAGGTCCAACTTTTGAGTAAAATGCAGGGGATTGGAATATCTGAAAGGATAAGCTCATTTACGCAGTCTGGCAGGGGTTTGCACTTGGGGTTGATTTTTTTTTTACTTCACATAAGAGCAAGAAACTATTTTTGTTTGTTTTGTTGGAAGCTTCATTCATCCATTTAGGACATTATCAATCCAACACATTTCTACTAAAATCTGTGAGACAGGGCCTGAGAAATGAGGGCAGAAGATAAATACTGTGAAGACAGAAGAAATGTCTTCTTTAATTCCTGCTGGCAGCAGTTCATTGTGTCATGCAGAGTGCTAAGGTCTAATTGCATAGAGATGGGCAGCCCTCATACAGGAGTTTATCTCTTTTGACAGACGAGTAACTGGGAGAACGTTGACTCCTCAACCCTGCAGTCCCATGAGCAAAAGGGTTGATTTTTATTCCTGCTGTGGATTCTCAGGCTCTCTCCTTTGATGGAATCCGCATTCAGATTCTCCAGCAGTGAAGAGGAGGGCAGGTTTTTCCCTTCCAGGCTTTCATTATGTTGCAGTTTTCATGATTTTCCGGGGCTGTTAGGTTCATGAAAATTAATGCAATTCTGTTAGACTGTTTCCTTCGCTTGTGATGTGCCCTGATGCATTATGAAACCATTCAAGGGACTGAAATTTCCCTTCCACTGAGTTCGAAGAAACAGCGTTTGATTCGTGCTGTTTCTGGAGACTTCCTTATGGCTCTGGTATTCTTCTACGTAACCCAACAGAATGAACTGGAGACGACTTCTATGTTTGGGACCCTCCCCTCCAAATCTTATTCCCATTTGATGGCATCAACTCACTTTCCTGGGAAGTGTTACATGTACTAAATAGGCAGACTTTGCAGATATGTTTGTTCTGTAAGATTTCAAAATCAAATTTTGTCTTTTGTATTCCTGGGAAGGGAGATGGAAACAGACAGGGAATACTTATCAGATTGGAGTTTTCAAAGGCAACCAGAGACAAAAGCAATTGGTGCACTGATAACAGAGCTGTTTCTTCTCTGATGTGCACTGTTTAGTCCTCCAGTGATGGCACCTTAGCTGATGCTAAGCTGAGTTTCAGCTGGAGGAATTTCCACTGGAGGCTTGGGTTTACTCTAGTGCTTTATTGATTGCTATAAAGTAGTTCTGTATTTCAGAGAAAATCTTCTGTCGGGCACATAGAGTTTGAGTTTCTTGATTATGTCATGCCTGTATCTCATGGATAAAAAAATAAACACTGAGGAAGAGAAAAGTTGATTTTGAATGTAAAGGAACATGAAAAATGAGGACAGAGTTTGATCACATTTACTAGAGAGGAATGGGGGTTTCACTCAGAGCTGTCAGGTAAACCCATGTGAAGAGATGTTCATCCTGAATATGAGGGTGATTGGGACCTGTGAGTTATTTCCAAAATGAGCCAGTGTCTATGTGTATATATATGGCACTCTGAGATGACCAGTCCTGGAGGGCCAAATGAGCATGATGATACAGTTTTATTTTTATAATATCAATGTATGCTTTGACTACATGGGCTCCATCCAGAATTTCTTCCCTGCCTTCTGACAGTGGTGTCTAGGTGTTCAACCAGATGGCAGGAAAAATGGGGGCACAATGCTCGCTTTTCACAGGGGCTCCTGTCTTAATAAATAAGGAGATGGTGGACAGGATAAAGCATTGCTCTCTAAATCTGAAGTAGCTGAAGGATGCCAGTATGTGCTGCAATCACATTCCTGATTGCATTGTAGTCATACCTGAAGAGAGGAATGGGCTCAGGAGTGCCCCTGCTCCATCCTTCACATTGCAACATCAGGTGGATAAAGGGCTCTTCCAAGGACCTCTACCCTGCCTGACTTTTCTGCATTACTGGATTTCTACCTACTGCTTCAGTAACCTGCAAAGATGGCCAAGGGGCAACTTACCTCCTTCCCCTCCTCTGTTCTCTCCTAATCAATTTGCTGAAAGGACAGATAAAAATTCCAGTGAGTATCTCCTTATAAATTCAGAGATAAAGATTAAAGTGGGTAAGGGACCTCTTCCAGCACCCTCTTCAGTTTCTAGTGGTTTCCTCAACAGGCCCAAAATACTCTTGTGACTTTTCAAGTATGTAAATGAGCTAATTCCTGTCTCTTCAGGTATTTCCAAGTAGAAGTCAGGTAAGCACCACCTATTCCAGTGATTATATGCCTGTTCTCTACTGTGATCCCCTTCTCATCTGCTGGGACATCTCATACTGTTTAGCAGTGTGTGCATAGCAGGGTGCTTATGACATGCTGACATCTGCTTACATCTTGCAGTTGAAAACTCTAGTTCTACAGAGAAAATTGCTGTAATTTCAGGTATAAATGCATGGAAATTCTTGGTATCAGTATTGTACTGTCTTTATAATGGTGCCTGATGCTTTTTTTGGATGAGTGGGATGACACTGTGTGAGTAGGACGTTGGAAGGGTTATTTGGTTCTTGAGTAAGTGGCCATTGGGTAAACTATAGCTAAAATATCTCAGATATACATTTCTGTTGTATGCACAAATAAAAATACCCCAGTGGAAGTGGCAGGAGATGAACAGCTGGATAAAACTGCACTTGTAATAGTTGGCTTCAGCTTTTCTCTTTCCAGGACATGGTGGCAGCGTCTCAGTGTGCTGCTGTGACAATGAGCTGCACCTCCAGCAGCTGCTCTGGTGAATCACCCAGAGGACACTGCCCAGTGCTGTTGGACTGTGGGCTGAGCACCAACAAACTGAGCTGCCTGTAGTGCTGACCCAGCAATGGAGCACTGACATCCTGGTATGCGAGCATAGCAAAGTCTGAACTCGAATGAAAAAGCCCATTAGCAGCACTTCCTTTCCTTCCTTTCCTTCCTTTCCTTCCTTTCCTTCCTTTCCTTCCTTTCCTTCCTTTCCTTCCTTTCCTTCCTTTCCTTCCCTACCTCCCCTGCACTTTCCTTTCTTCACAATTCTAACTGCTTTACATTTTTCTATGTGAAAGGATGAAAAGGGAACCATCAAATAAATAGCATAAGGACTCATTTATTTCCAAAGTTTTTTCCTTTTTTTGTCATTTTTAATTGGATTACTTGTAGCCAGTGGGCTTTTGATCCACTTAGCTGCCCCGATGCCAAGGGAATGGAGAGGAAAGGAGAGAGTATTTAAAATGCCATAAATCATGTAGAAATGCGGAATGGTTTATAATGATCAATAAAACAAACAATTATCCTGTCATTACTCAATACACTGTCCTGATGGCTTCAAGCACTGTCAAGGAAAATATAAATAATAGTAGCATGTATAAAAAGGAAAAAATCTGAAGCTGCATTTGTGATGGTAAAATCCACAGCCCAGTAAAATAAGGCTCTCATCTTAGAGCATGCCTGAGGTAGAACTCACCTGCAATTAGTTAATACTGGTTTTACTTCTGTTCTAGCAACAGCTTTACACTTTAAGTAGAATTATGGCTCTGAGAAGACACATCATTGTACAGAGTGAGAGCCAGACCCTGCTCTAGAGTGTTTCAGTTAAAGCAGAAGCAACAAGAAGACAACATTCTTCACTGTCTCTTCACTATGGGAGGTACTGGTGATTTAGGACCACAGTAGTTTCTGTTCCCACAAAATGCACAAGTTCAGGCTGAGGTTTGCCTCTCCTTGGATTCCTAAAAGAGACTCCATGGGTGTTTGTCAGACTTGAAGTGTCTTTCCCAAATATAATTTAGTGGAAACCTTCCGTTGGTTCCAAATAGTGCATATTTAATTCATCATTTTATAGACACTGCTTGAACCAACATATCCAAAACAAAGGAGGCCTTTTAACACAAGCATCACTATAAAGAAGTGGATTGCCAAGAGATGAGGCAGTCCAAACTCCCTGCCTTTGTAGTGCCTGTGCACTCCTTAGGTAAGAACTGGACCTGGGGCACTGTAAGCCTCTATCTCTTCCCCTGCTTCAGTGAAGGCACATCCCACCTACAGCTACACCTGTGGTGAAGATTTGTCCTACCTAACAATTGATAAAATTAAAGATTTCTGGTGGGATTAAGTGCTTTGCTGAGAACTTTGTTGGGGCATAGAGTGGAGTTATAGCCAATAGCCACACCATCAGTCCCTTTCTTCTGCAGATAGGAAGCAACTCTACCAGTGACTATTGTCCCATCTTACAGTACCATGATGGGTTCCACTTCTACAAGTCCATTGTCAATGGCCCTGGATCTGATTAGATGGAATATACAATTTATGTTGGCAAACAAGCTAGATGTATCCTTTTAATAAAGGTTCACCCCACTGAACATCTCTCATAGCAAAATAGTTGCTCTGTGCCAGCAAACAACCTGCGTGAATCTTGAGCGTTCCCCTGGTTTCTGTGGAAATCTGCCAGCCCAGCAGTGGGTCTGGGAGACCAGCAGGGAAAAAGTTAATACAATTGAATGCAGAGAAGAAAAAGAATTGAACTTTTCAGTGGTATTTTTCTGTTTCGTTTTTTTTTTCAAATGCAAGTGCTTAAAACGATATATTTATAACAGCTGGAGGAGTTTTATAGTGCTGTAAAATGCAGACTTATAACCTGTTGTGTAAGGGGTGGGGGAAATGTTGCTATGGAACAAAAGTAATGATGTCACATTATTAGTACTATTAGTACTATTGTCTTCAATGGACCTGGCTGCCTGAAAATTACAGTGTTTGCAACAGACTTTGCAAGATAAACACCCCAAATCTGAAACAATAGCCACATAGTAACTTGTTAAAAAATTCAACCCACACACAGAAGCCATTTCTTTGTTCTGGTATCTCTCATGCTAGAGGAATAGGAATGGCACTGTGTTCATGATCAACCCTGTACTCATACAGGATGTGTTTCAACCTTCACCTATTTTTTCTTTGTGCAGCCCCTCTATAGGAACTAGCTGGGCTGATCTTGAATCCATTGTGGAGATGTGGCTCCTTTTTCTATATGGTAATTAGCAAATATGTCCTCCTTGAGCTCTGCTACCTCTTCCTGTTAGAGGAGAGGGATCTGGAAGAGTCTTTGAGAGACAGAAAGAAGGTGAGAATAGAGTATTTGGGTGACATGTGTCTCAGTACTGTCATCAGACTGAGATTAACCCTGGCTGTGGGAGTTTCTCTATACTCACTGTTACCTTTACTTCAGCATTTCCTGAACATCCTGGTGGGGCTCAAGGCTCACACTCCACATACACCTCCTTCATCAGGGGTAAGAGAGGGCTGGAGTGATCCAGACATTTGAAATAACTAAATAACACCATTGCTTCTGGATATGAGCTGACTTCCACACAGCTGCTCCAATACTGCTGCACTCACTTACCTCTCAAGTACATCTGTGTCCAGGGGATTCCATGTAGCTCTATGCAAATATGCAGGGACAATCTACTGCTCAAAGGATCTTCCTTTCTTAATACCACAGCCTGCTTCAGCTGCTATGCCTGTGATAGGGTCCAGTGGAGCTCATTGGCTGTGCTCAATGTACATGGCTATTCCAGACCCAGGCTAGACTGTTTACAAACAGTAGAGATATTCTGTATCTGTAACAGTTTTTCTGCAATTTAGAGAAACATTTCACGGCTGATGTAGAGTGTTCAACAATAAGTGGAAACTTCAGCCTCAAGAGCTTACAATTTAATTAGAAAGCAAGGGCAGGGGAATGATTATTCTTCTTCAGTTTGCAGATGAGAAGTTGATGCATACTGAAACTAAATGTCTCATCGAAGATAATGCAAAGAATCTGTGAATGAGCTGAGAACTGAACTCAAACCTCCGTTGTCCCAGCTTGGTATTGTCTTTCCTCTGTTTGCTGCTTGCAGCTTATTTTACCTTCTTGATAGAGCTGCCTAATTCTATGCTCAAAGCGAGCAGTGACTGAGATCTTTCCTATATTTTTAAGCTATGTGTGTTGGGAAGAGCAAAGTGCAAGGAACAAGACTAACAGCAAACTTGGCTATACTGGCAATGAATTCACCACCTGTTCTCTCACGGGGCGTTACCCACTGCCTGCTGAAATCCACAGACATCAATTTATCTATTTCATCAGGTGCTTCACAAAGCCATTATTGCTCTGTTTAAGGTGCTTAAGCTAGAATGCATAAATGTAGGTTAGTATATCTGAGTGCTTGCATTGTTTATCATACTTATTCTCATGATACTTCATTTAGCAAGACAGTTTTGCTGTTTTATTTAACAGAAGGAGAACTGAAGCTCAGAGAGTCCAGGCAACTTGTACCAAAGTATATACAGGCAGTGGCAGAGGAGGGAGTTGGATCTGGCACTCTGAAGTTTCAGGCTTGTACCTTTGGCTGTGACTGATCCCTCAGCCTGCTTGGCTGCCTCTTCTAGCAGTTCCACTTCACTGGGAGGATTGCTCAAGAGACAGCAGAGCAGAGAGTTATCTGCAGAGAGAGGGAAGGACAACCTGCAGATATGGAAATGTTCTCTGAGATGTTTATAACCTGCACAACCTCCAGGTAGTGATTCTATCTACATATGCAAGTATATAGACTTGGTAGGGGAAGGTAGGTATTGGTTTTGTGCCCTGGGAATGGGCTGCCCACTGTCACAGCCTGTCAGTTCCTTAGCCTGCATGCTCTGTTATTTATCATTTCCTTCAGCTGACCAAGAGATGTGAGTTTTCATGAACTGTACATGTTGGGTGATACATGAATATGATCCATTTGACACATTGCTGCATAATCTTGCCTTTTGTGCAGTATAGGTGTGACTTGTCACATATGTTATGTGGCAATTTTCCTGTGACACTGATTGTGGCAGCTTGAGAACAGCTACCTACAGTAGTGAACAGCTGAAAGAGTCAACAAGTCCAAGTCTGGGCCAGGAGTGACCCTGGTGGGTGTGAGAAAATGAACAAGCCATTGTGAAAACTGTCTTCCAACCACTGTATTTCACACTGGACAACTGTTGCATGAAACAGGTTACAAGTGGATGTCTACCAGCTTGGGTTCTCCAGATCCTGTGTACAGAAAAAGGCAGAAGTACAGCAAGGGGGGTGCCTGCTTGGTGCTGCAAAAGTACCAACTCAGACTTTGCTGCACCTGCAAAACACACTTGATTTGTCTGGGCTTTATCCAGTAGAGGGGAGTGTTGGATACTGACCTGGAGATGGCATTTCTTTCTGGGTGTGATCATCACACAGTTCCCATTTTGCCTCGGTTTTTCTGGCATTTACAGGCAATATATAAGTTTTTTCACAGAGGTGTCATGAACAGGCTACTGTGTTTGTTATTTACTAAGAAAATTCTTTGATGTTTTAACAAGTGCTGGTTTAAGTGATTGTACCCCTTTAAACTATAAATCTCAGATGACCTTGCAAATGGGAAAGATCTGGGCTGCAGCATGCCAAAAGTGTAGGGAAAAAAGCACTTTATGATGGAATTCGGGTTGATAATGCAGGATTAGTCCTGCATGAATCTGTATGGAATAGAAACCAAAGCAGATCTGTAGAGGGTGATCTATTATTGGAGAGATGCCTCATAGCTAACAAATAAGGTACCTCTATTCATTCTTAAAGCAGCATATGCCTGGATATGCTTTGAATACTTCTTTTATCTACTTAGGTTCACACTTTGTTTTTGGTCAGGTGGCTCATTTCTTCTTTCTAGACCTAAACTGTTGTGTATTGCTGCTATGTGCTGCTGAACAGATGTTATGCTCCACTACAGAGCATACTGCTCATCAGCTCTAGGTAAAGTCCTTCTTGCATTGAAAACAACAACAACAACAACAACAACAAATCTGTGGAAATACTATGGTCTAAAAGCAGGGATTTAACTGGTTTTGTTCCTGAGGATCACTACTAACTGTGTATAGTGCATTGAAAACCAATGGAAAAGGAAGGACTCTCAGATGTCTTACTATCAAGAGAAAGAACTGGAGACCATTTACCATTGCCAAACAAAAGATAGATGTACCATGAATTGTGTTCCAAAGAAGTCAGCAAGAATTACACAGACCTTTGAACTGTCCATATGAATTGAGTCAAATTGACTAAGGAAAGTTATGCATTTGAAGTTAGCAGCAGTGCCTCCTCCATGTGAGTATATTTCAGGTCATAAGCGCTGTGGAAATATTGCTTTTTCAAACATGTTTTTGGTCTCAAAAGAATTCCCAAGAAGGGAAGCTGAAGCCAGGATCAAAGAAAAATATTCTTTGTGGAAGTACTGACTAAACCCACAGGAACAGATTCTGTTGTGGTGTGGCAGTGTAAATTAACATGAACTCACCTGTAAAGTGAAAAGGAGTCAGACTAAATCATGGCTTTGGAGTCAAGTTAAAATGGAATCAGCACAGAGATGCTGTCCTAGCAGCAGACAATGAAAGCAGCAGGATGATAGTGCCCAGCAACAAGCCTGTTTTGGACACCACATGAATGTACCTGGATAGGAGTCAAGATATCAACTTACTTGCTTTCTTTTTGGTTCCTTTCCTAGAAGAAAACTAAGAAAAACGATTTAGAAGAACTAAATAGAGCTATAGCAGCTGGGCAGTCCAACTTTCTCCTGAGATTTGAATTATTCCTTGCAATTCAATTAAGAGAGCTTTGGGGTAAGTCTGTTGGCAGTGAACTTTATTCTGATCCAGGCTCAGGCATCTCACAGCCTGTCATGTGGCCTTGGCTGTGCCAACATATCTCCCTGTGTCTTGGCATGTCCAGCTACAAAATGTGGATTGCACTACCCAGTGAGAAGGGCATGGAGCTGCTTTAATCATTGGTGTGTCTAAGGCACCAAAAGAGAAAGAAGAAAAGGGTAGAGGAAAACTCTGGAACTGCACAGGTCTACTGAAATAAATGGCCATGGAAGATACAGAATCTGAGTTTTAGGGGCCAACATATTTTGGCAAGTTGGCATTCTATGAGGAGCTGCCTTTTGCCTGATAATTATTTGGACCTCTCCCTGAGGCTTTGTCACAAGATGAAATGCTCCTTTATAATGTACAGCTGGAAATACTTTATCCCCTTTTAGATTTCTTCTATTGCCTGGTATTTCCTACAGCATCATGCACTACGCAGTATAGTAAATCTCTCCTCCATCAGACAGACAGATACAAAACAGAAAGTGATTTATTATTCAGTCCCATTATGCCTGTTTTCATAGAAACTAATTATTCTGCAGTGTTGTATTAGATAATTTAAGAAAGATTACATTTTTCTTATTTTTGGCTGATAAAAAAAATTAAATCCATCAGTTTTCCTAAACACATTAGAGTAAAGACAGAATTTCTCATTCTAATTATTAATCAGTCGGATTTGAGGACACAGAATATTCGACTTAAGCTCGATATAGGCACGAACAATGTCCCAAATTCTTATTTTGTATTGAAACAATTTTTCCCTTTATTAAAGTCTTTAGGAGAGGACCCAAGCTGCAGCTCTCGCTCAAGGTCATGGGAGCTTAACGCAGCCTCATTGGTGTAACAAAGCTTAAATGTTATCTTCAACTTTACAGGCACTACAGGAATCTTCTTCCCTCCCCTTCAAGCCCCTCCTCATGCCTTAGTGTTGTAGGGATGAGATAAGGGAGAGGGAAGCTACCCATCATGCCTGGAGCCTGGGTGGGGATGTTCTGTAGAAGGAAGAAAAGCCAGGGGCTTGGGGCAGACTTAAGGTAAGGTGCTAGAAATTTTGATAGAACATCACGTGATTTTTTTAGATTTGAATCTGGAATTTAGCCATGATTTGGCAAATAGCATTATGTCAGTTCTTAAACCTGATCAGCTAAGTCTTCATACAGCAGGTGCAGGAATAGGGAAAGTGAAACACATCTTTTCTCAAATCTGATCTGCTGGCAAGGACAAGCAGGTAGGTTTGAGAATGTCTCTGATTCTGTAGCCATGTCACCACTTATTCACAGAGCACAGCAGAGCTATCAGGATGTGAGTTAGCCTGGATACATGGATGGAGCCTAATGAACCTGGTCCATCAAGCCTTTGTACATGGGATCAGGCAGCTGTTCAAGGCATCTTGCCTAGGAGGGCACAGCACTCTGCCCTTACAGTTGTATTTATCCCTTAAGAAGCTGTCATACATCAGATTTGTTACTACCTTTGGCTGTGGATGCAGAACTTCAGCCCACAGAGGCTGAATTTTATTTAAGTTTTAGTCTGAACTTCCTTGCAGACTGTTTTTGCAGTTTTGGGTTTGGGGGGGGGTTTTGAGGTTTTTTGGGGGTTTTTTGTTGGTTTTGTTTTGTTTTGTTGTGGGTCTTTTTGGTGGGTTTTTTTAGTTGTGGGGGGGGTTGTTTTGTTTGGGGTTTTTTTGTGGGTTTTGGGGTTTTTTTTGGTTGGTTGGTTGATTTGGTTTTGGGGGTTTTTTTGTCTTGTTTTGTTTTGATTTTTTTTGAGAAAAATTTTCATCAGCAATGTAAGAACTGGAAGAGGTGGTAGTATCAGGAAAATCAGAAATAATTTAAACTTTTTCCACTCCTTAATCTGTGGTTCTGTGGGAGGACCAAACATACTTGACTTAGGGACACAAGTCAGGCACATGCCCTAATATAAGGCAGGATAAATTTTGACTGCTCTAGTTTTGTAGTGGAGGATAGATAACCCCCCTCCTAAAAGATTATTGAGCTTTTAAAATATCTGCCCTTCCTGAAAGGGGCATTTATGGTGTTATTCAAAGAAAGGGACTTCCAACACAACCCATTAAGGAAGAAGAGCACAGAAGAAAGGATCTGTTGTGTGTGCCCCATCTTGGAAATGTTCAAAGCCAGGTTGGAGAGACTTTGAGCAACCTGGTCTGGTGGAAGGTGTACCTGCCCATGGCAGGGAGTTGGAACGAGATGATCTTGAAGGTCCCTTCCAACCCAAACCATTTTGTGATTCTAGCTTCTTGGCCTGCCTTTGAGGCTCATCTGTAAACTAGTGTGTGGGCACTGTCAAAATCAGTCAAATGGGCTTGTGTCATTGCTGGAGCATTCCTCAGACATCCCAGGATGTGTGATGTGAATTAACCCTTCCACAGGCTTGGACCAGTGTTCTATGCAATGTACATCTTTCCCTAAATGTGAGCTTCTCTATTCAGCCACTCCAGTGCAGTTAGGAAGGATCTCATCTCATAAGGCTCATTTTCTAATCAACCATGCTCAATTTGTGAACACCACTTGTGTACACAATTATGGTAAAATCAGTTAACAACATAAGGTAGCTACATGATTTGCAAGCACCTGCATTAAATATTTGAATAAACTCATGTCACATCAAATATCCATTTTAGTGGCAAAAATTTACTATGCACACAGTCATACAGGTATTTTGTAAAACTGGGCTCGCTGTCTAACCACTGGCAATGCAAAGATCTTCTTTCAAAGAGACCAAGAGCCTGTAATTCACTGTGTTATGCTTATATTCAGAATCACATTTACTTCTTTAATAACAACTACAAAAACCCCAGCTCCACAACCCTGTGTCTTTTTAGGCTCCCCCTGCAAAAGCCCACTGTCAACATAAAACGTAGGGCATCAAGATTAATAGCAGAGTAATGCACATAGATGTCATTTCCATTTTAATTCTAATCAGCGTTTAGCATAGCAAGTGTCACTATAACACCAGCAGATGGAAGCTGACACTGTCACTGCTGTCAAGTGCAGAGGGTTGTGGGTAGCTAGGGCACTGCTCTTTTATTTTCTCCTGGTTAAATACCACATTTCAGCAAATTAACTTTGTTTTGTTTTTACATGCCCTCCTCTAGGTGCTTTCTTAACATTGCTGACTATGCAGGCTTGAGAGTGAGTGCTGGTGGTTGGAGGGAGGGGGTTTCAGGCTCCTTCAGCTTGCACATGGCATTGAAACACATCATGGGCATGCCCGTAGAAGGAATGGAAAGACCAGGGGTGGGACTGGTAGATGGAGATGTAATAAACATTTCTAAGTTTTGCAAAATATTTTTCTGTTTCTTTCTTATTTTAGCATTTCAGTGACTCAGAAGTATGCTGGGAAACAACAAGCCTCTGGCCTTTCCTATTAGAGCACTCTACCAGTGGGTGCCTTGGCCTGAACTAAGGTCCTTGAGGGGTCTTGTTTGGGGTTCTCTAGGTTAACCTGTCTGCTGTTTGTTTTTCTAAAACACTGCACTGCACAAATGTCAGGGCACACACATTGTGTGTGTCACTTGTTTGACCTTCTCATGTGCTGCTGTCATTGAATCTGCATCTCTTGCAATTTCTGCACAACACCTTTGTGCTCCATAGCAGGTTTGCCAAATTTTTTAAATTCTTCAATGAGGTCTCAGAAGAGAAAACAGAGCAAGAGGTTGTGCTGCTTTTGGGGTGTGCAATCCAATGGGGCATTTCTTTTACAGGAATTCTGCTGAAATTACCCCACCCTTCTTGAGGCTTAGGTTAAAAACCTTTCCCAGCTCTGCTGAAGAATGGGATCCTCCCACCCCTTAACATTCAGGACTTTGTTTATTATTGTAAATGCAAGCAACTGCAGAAGAGATAGCTGATTGTATCTGTAATTTGTCTTCCCTTCTGCAGGCTCCCAGTTTTGACTAAGTATTCTTTAAAAAGAATAAATAGCCTTTGGGAACATGTGAACTGGAAACTGAGATCTCATGGCAGTGAAATGTGCCTATGTAGCTCATATATACTTCCTTGATAATCTTTTTCCTGACTGCTGTTCTCCAGGGCAGATAATGATTTTATCTGAAAATGTCACCACTAGAATATCCACAAGTTTTATTCTTAAATGAATTTTCAGAATAATCCCATTGCCTCATTTTGGCTCTGCAGAGTACTTGACCTTGGTCTGTCATATCCTGCCTTAGGACAGTCCTTCTAGACTTTTTTCAAAGGAGAAAGAAGAGGAGCCACTGGTCTCTAGGCAGAGCTGCCAGGATTGGGGAGCTCCACAGGGACCTTTCTTCCACAGGACTCTCTCAAATATCGACATCAGGCATGCTACAGCAAAGTCACCACTGCTCGGACTCACTCCATTCTCCATCAGGAGCCTGACCCAGCAGGACAAAGTCACTGCTGACAGTTGTAATGAGTGCCCATCGTGACACACCCTGCTCCCTTCTGGCTGCACTCCTGTGCCTGCCTCTCACTGCGCTTCCCACGCAAGTCCTCTGCTTCTCATGGATGCAGGAAAGGGGCCAGGAGGTCAAATACTGTGTGAGGTTTGTGGAAGAGCTGACAAATATAATTTGACCTCTTCTACTGTTTTGTTATTCAAGGGGAGGCAGCCTACTATTTCTAATTAAAAAAAAAAAAATTAAAAAAAAATTACAAGGGAATCCTCTCCTGGCCGCAAAGCAGCATATCTAGGAGATTATAGTTTCCACTTTGTCATCCCTGTTGCAAAAAGTTTATCAATTGGCTGTTTGTACAACACTTGCATACAGGCAAGATGTGCACTACACTTACATTACAGGAAATATGTTCTAATGGATGGGACTGGGACTCAGGAAGCTTAAATTTTAACTCCATCTCTGCTTCTGGTTTTCTGTGCCCTTGCAAAAAACACTTCATGGTAGTTTCACTTCTACTACGTTCATTAGCCTTTCTAGGAAAAAAAACATTCTTGTAGATACACAGTCCAGTGTGGTGGGGTGGCCCCATTTACCACAAAAACTTATCTGTGAAGACATTAATGTGTATAAGATAGCATCAAATTTTAATTTTTCCACATCAAAACCTGCTTCTGGTACTGCCGTTCCTCAAAGCCTTGATTACCAGGTCCCATAGAATTGCATTGCTGTTGCTGTACTGTCACAAAGCAAATATCAGCAAGTTTAGAAATCACAAAAATCTCAAAATAAGAACAGAAATTCACAGATAAGATCTGGACAGCCCTGTGCCCTGCCACATCTCTGTGCAGAACTACTTGCTATTCTGATCAGGTTGGCAGGATCACTTCTTTTAAACAGTTCCCATTACTGCAAATGAGACTTTGCAGAAGTCTCAAAACTTTGTTTTTAGTGTCTTCCTTAGAAGGCTGATGAACCAATGTTAAATGGTTTAAAAATACACAGTGACATTGAGTCTGTATGTACACACATAACAGGAAGATATAGAGATAAATATTAAGCTCAAAATGGAATGTTTTATATTTGAGCTTTCAGACATAGTCCTGTTTTTCTTGACAAAGAGAAGAACACCATCAAAAGCTTCTAAGAAACATTTCTACAGCACATATCTCTCTATCTTTTCTCTTTCTTTTACTCCCTTTCCCCCAGTAGATGTCTGTCTACTACATATACTCATTGCTCTCAGTATTTATATTGGTATTGGACATCATCAATAGAAGTGCCTGCTTGTAGGATACACGGCTTGGGATGTGTTTTAGAAAGTCCGAATTTGAAAGCACTTTACTCTTCCACTCATGCAGCAACCCCTGAGTTTTCTGTGTTTCTTGTATGCAAACATAGGACACTAGTCATGTTTTGGACAGAGCAACTACTGTGTGGATGGGCTTATGTCACTCAGTGCCACCTTCAGCTGAGCCTCCATCATGTGCAGGGGAGATGGAAGGAAGCTGGGCCTTCATGGCAGGATTGTTCATTGGTATCTCTGCCAAGGATGACAGCAAAGAAGCTGTGCTGATTTGGCTGGAACTGTTCTGAATTTTGACAAACCTCACTGGAAGACGAATGTCTTGGCCACTGTCCCAGACCCAAATATTAAAGTCCTTTCCTCAGCTCCCTCCTTGTCTGCTTCTCTCCCCAGAGACTCCCATACATCCCTCTGTAAACAGGCAAAATTCCAGCTGCATATTGGGAGTCAAGAACAAATAAAACTAAAGCCTGATAGAGTGGCAGCTGTAAAAGGGAGGTGACAGCCTGCAGGGAAGAGTGGAGCTTGCTCCAGAGAGAAATACAAGTCCCTGTTAAAGACTAGTTCCTGAACATTAGGAAAGGAATTGATGCAGAGTGTGGAGCTGGGTAGGAGAGGGCTGAAGCCAGGGAGAACCATGGCTGAAGCAGATTGGTGTCAATGGAGGACCCTCAGAGGGAGCCAATGCTCATTGATATCGTGGGGATGTGGTAGCACTGCCTTGATTGCTCTTCTCCCTTATCCAGCACTGTTGATCTACCAAAATGAGGTTGTTTCCCCACAACTGGAAAGCAATTGAGGCAGAAACTTCATCAGTATACCACACATCTGATATAAAGCATTTCCCTATCAGTACCATTCTAAAGAATCTTTAAAAGATATTTCTTTTCTGTTTTGTAGCAATCTCTTCAGCTCTTGCTGATCCGTAGGGAAAAAACAACAAACCACAACCTACCTTAGAAAACAAAACCAAAAAATAACCCCCAGCAGACCTCACAGGACTGAGATCAGGAGATAACAACAGAGAATTCCTTTCTTGCATGCAGGCTAACTAATGACACAGATAACCTTGTGCATTTTCAGAAAAACTGTTTTCTTTCTGAAATCATATCATTTAATTATCCCACTTCTCACGCTGCCATTATCTAGAGCTAAAGACTGCACAATTATTTTTTAATTTAGTTTTTTTAAACTCACCTTTTTTCTTTCAAAGTCTATGTTATCACTCAGTTAAAGATACATGTAAGCACTATAGCTCAGATCTGACCTCCCAGCATATTTTTTCAAAATTCTTGCATTTCATTTCTCATCACTGTGTATGCTAACAACTTCTTAGTGGAGTATGCAGCAAGTTAATTGCTATTTGTCATGCATGGTAAAGTAAGATGCTCAAAGTCACAGCGTAGGTCAGTGTCAGAGAAGGGGCTCATTCCCAAGCTAATGAACTCTCCCTACAGCCTGCTTCTGTCTCACCTTGTTGGCTTCAGGAAACAAAGACGGTCTTTAGGCTTTGAATGCTCTCAATCTAAATAAAAATATGTTTAATTAGTATCTCAAATCAAAGGGAGGAAAAGCTGCTCATCTTCTCTAGTGATAAATATGCTGTGAATGAATCAGTACAGGGGAACTGCAAACAACACACAACATAGTTTGGCCATAGCTGACTGACTTTGATCAAAATAAAATGACTTCTAGAACACTTGAGGGTGTTGGAGGGAAGAACTGGATTTGCATCATCTCTGTGGTGCAGAACTGAAAAGTCAGAAGCTTCAGGGCAGAAATGAGTGAAATCAGCTAAGCTGCATCAGATTGCAGGACAGAAATGGCAGGTGGAGCTCTGAGTGTGTGAAATACCTTTGCAGAGCTGGATGGAGCAGTGGGGGTCTGCAGGCCAGGACCATATGCATTTTTCTGGTCTATGAGCTGCTTTCACAGAATATTGCTTGTCAAATCCCAAACTCGCACGAACCACCAAATGTGCGATCTGCACAGAGCCTGGCAGAGCCCACACTCTACTCCTCACCCCATGGTTGTGGCCAAGGAGTTTGGGCAGCTTGTCTCCCAAGGTTTTCAATCCCCAGAATCTCTATTTGCACTACTAAAGCAGCATGGTGGAAGGCCAAGAAGGAATGTGGGGGGAAGCTGGAGCAATAGAGAGGACTTCCTGTGCATTAGGAAGAAATTCTTACTGGCTTTGACTGCTATAGCCTGGCTCCCTCACTGGCTGTTTTTCCTGTGCTGAGTGCTCTGCTTGCTCTTGTTCACATTGCAATATCCAGGACTGTATTTTTTTGTTTTTCTTAACCAAAGAGCTGCCAGCTGGCTTTGTTGATCACTCCCCCAGCAGCAGGCACAAAGGCCAGCGCACAATTTACACAACATTCCTTCTCTTTCCCATTCTATTTCAGCCCTAATAAAAACATTGTCGTTTTAAACAAGCAGCTGGGAGAGGCACTAATTTCAGTCTTCTCATTAAGGTGGTTTGGCAGAGCTTTCTCTTTACAGCTATTCTTGCCCCAGAGCTATGGTTGGGCAAGGGTTGGTCAGAATCCAGGTGCCACACTCTCAGTCTGCAGCAGTTAGTAACCCTAACCCATCGAGGCAGCCCATTCTCCACATGACTCTCTGCTCAGAGCATAACTGACCATATTATTCATTCTCTTGAGTTTCTGAGCTCTTCCTCCATTCACTGGCAATTGCTGCTGTCCTTCCACTAAGGGCACAAAACCCTAACCTACCCCACTTTCTCACTCAGAGACAGTCAACAGCCATCACCCCACAAGAGGACAGAATCAGCTTGTCAGAAGTGCCAGGGAGGGAAGCCTGCAAGGTGAAATCAGTTTAGAGTCATCCCAACTGACGTTAGGCACTTAAGTGAGATGCTTTAGCTAGGATGTGCTTGTCCTTTGAATATATGGACTATGGAAAACTAGAGGCTATTGAAAATCTGCTTTTCACTTTGGATGTGTTTCTTTCTCCCCTGACTGCAGAGAGAGCCTAGAAGGATAAAATGTCCATCTCAGATGCTGAATTTCAGAAGCTGAAGTTGGATGCAATCATTCTCTACTTTGGAAATCTGCTACTGCAAGTAGTTCCAGACTCATGAATGTCTCCTACATTTGTCTTACAGAAGGTATCTTTTTTGTCCATCCAGTACCTGTGTAGCTACCTGTTTAATGCAAAGAAGTTGAGTGTGTTGCTTGTGCTAGGACTGACCTCATGAAGAGCTGATACTGAAAGTATATGCACCTACGACTGACTTTTTCAAGATACAAAATTAACCTGAGTCACTGACTTTCTGTCTCTCTGATGGATACCCCTTCCATACCCCCTCCATTTCCATTATATCTGTATCAGCATGCATGACAGAGAGAAAGTGTAAATAGAGGCAGGATACACGATAAGGAGCAGGGTAATACATTTTTTATCCCCACTACTTAGGGATGACAGCATCACATATTTACTCTATGTGAGCTGTGGTTGTTTGCTTCTAACAAATGTATATCAGGAGTGTGGTACTACACCATCCATCACTCAGTATTTTTAGACCATTCCAGAGTTGTTGAGGTTGTACCTGAAGTCACTGATTTTAATAGGGATGGCAATGATAACAAGATGTTTTGATACCTTATTTCCCAGTGGAATTCAGTCCTGCACGGTGCATATCTGTATTTTTCCAGCCTTGACTTGTCTTTCTCCCCTCTGGAATGAGTGACAGCCTTATTTGTAAGAATCTAAAGAGAAACAATGATCATTTTCATCAGCTGCATTTGCAGTTGCCGACTTTGTCGTTCAGCCTTACTAAGGATCCAGGTAGGAACAATCACATGGCTTTGAGCAGCTCTGAACAAGCAGGCAGAGCAGCACTCCTGGCTAACCTGCAGTAACACAGCAGGGGAAAGCCAGCCCTTTAAGGTCTCTTGTCACACAGTGTGCGGGGCACTGCTGTGTACTAGCAGGAGGTGGGAGGGGAATAAGGAACAAGAACACAGATGATTGATTTAGAGAGACGGCTGTCTCCTGTCAGAAGCTTGTCTCTGCAGAGCTGGCACAGGATGACAAAAGCAATTTGAAGAGCTACTCACCTTCTCTCTCTCTCTTTCTCTCCGTTCCTCCCCATTGGAGGGCAGGTGTCATGGCGTACATGGCCTTACAGCCAGCCTCTTTTGAGATTCACAGCTAGTTGCACTTCAGCATGAAAATATGAAGGTGGAATATCTCCATATTTGCTCATATTTTTAAACAACACTACAGAAAACCTACCCTAAACAATTACTGGTCTCTCCTACTACTCTCCTACTCTTTGTTACTGATCAGAACTTTCAGCTTTCCATCCATAAGAGTGAGGTACTGCAGGCAGAGAGGATGGGTGAGGAAAGGCTGGGGGTTGGAGCCATTTAAACAGTCACCAACTCTATCAGAGTATTTAAATCACTGACACAGAATTACAATGCCACATATTACAGTTCAAAACCAATCAGCACCCAAATTCCCTTCAGCATAGCATCTTTCCTCCAGGATAATGCATTTTCCAACTTTATAATATATTGGTATACAGAGAGCACAGAAAATGCATGGACTGGATAGTGTAGCAAGGATCTAGACATGGAACTTTTTTCTGCTGATGAGTAAATCAAATTCAAACAGCACAAGCCATTTATGCTCTCCTCTTTCTTTCTATTTAAATGGGTTACTGCTGGTAAGCGCCATAATAGTTAAGGATCTGTCAGCAATTCCAATACAAAGAAGAGAAATCACACCTTTAAGCAGACTTCCAGTGATGGGCTATAGACTATCAAAGTTAAATAGATTCTTAAAATCCTAGCCGTTAGGGCTGGGAAATCTTTCAGCACTAATAGTGCATGACTGTTCCCTGCAATGAAACCATCATGATAAGTGGTTTAGCCCGTGCTATTCAAGAACAGCTCGTCTTGCCCTTGTGGCCACCCCCGCCTTCAGGTCGGATAGCCCAACAATCAGTTTGAGAACTTTTCCACTCAAGGCACTTTCAGTCTGCATAGATGCCCTTACTCTTTCAGGACCTCTGGTCTTGGGGGTTAGTGCTGATGCTGACCTAATTGTCACAGAACTTAACAGTTTTTTTGCCCTGCCAAATGTCTTTGCCTGTGATCACAGCAGCCAGCGCTCAGAGAGATGAGGGACCGTGGTAGATGCCAGCTAGTGGAGATCTCCTTTAACTGTGATTTATAGAGTAATTGCCTGTCTGCAGCACATGGGTACACTGTCGGCCATGCTTTTGTTCCCCTTCAGTTCTTCTTGAATGCACTATATACTAAGCATTATCCTCTCTCCCTGGGTTGCCCTTCTCAAAGACACACTCTGCTGTTCACTGTAACTCATATCAAAGCCAGGGGCTCTGAATTTTTGCTACGACACTGCTGCAGCTTTTCCAAATTCTTTGCACTTTATTTACGTCTCCCTTGTGTGTCACCTAATGTGATTTCTCTGTGTGTTTGATACTGGCTTTTCTGCAGTGGTCTGTAGCAATTTGCCAGGGAATAATACAGGAGAAAGGGCATGTACTGAGTGTCTTTCTTGGTAAATTCTCCCAATTCTCAAACATTTTCAATGTAAACACTTCTTGAAAAGGGGTTTGGGACAGGAGCAGTAAGACTGAGAGAAATAGCACATCTTCATTGCTTGAGAGCCTCTTCTGAGGTGAGACATGGATTTTTTTTTTTTCCTGACAGCCATTTGATGAGATGCTGTAGGAGAACAGTCTGTTCTGATGTGTAGAACCTTGTTTTCGCTATATATTCCTTTGAGAACATAAAAAGGAAAATCCAAGGAGCCACTTGATTTTAGGTCAAGTACTATATGTATTTAAAAGTGGAAGACAAAATAAACAGACTTTTGCTTCTTACTAGAACACTGATAAAATGGCCTGGCATCTAGGACTTTTGAAGTCTTGCAAATAAAGACACAAAAACTTCGGGTTCGTTGAGAAGAGACTGGCTGCAGCAAGGTGGTTAAGTATATGTAAACAAAAACACACTTAAATGTGCTAAGACCTCATTTTGACACAAGTTGAGTGGAGCAAAGTAAGATATGAAAGTCTGTCCTTCCAGCTTGCCTCTAGGGTTCCTTTTCCAAGGAAAAGGATTTACTGCTACGGCAGCTTAGAGGGCTAAGTCCTGCAGTTTTGCCTAGGATCTGCCTAAAGTATACAAAGTGAATCGCTTTGCTCTGAAATAGGCTAAGCAGCTCCCATCAATTCTGCTGCAAACCTTGCCTCCTTTGGGAGATGGAGAGTGACAAGTAGCTTGAGAATAGAAACCTCTCACAACACTCCAGCCATTTCCCAAGTGCACCTAAGGCTATGCCCTGAGGGTGTTCCCTTTGATCTTCTCCTGTAAAAGAATAAGATCACCGGCACCCTCCATTCCACAGCCAGTGGGATAGCTGTTGCTGCAGCTGCAGATTAAATGTCTTTGGCCTCACAGAAAGTGAAGGATTGGACAGCTCCCTGCCTGATACTCCTTTACTTCTGGCTGCTTTGTATATTGCTTTTTACTTGACCCTTGACACATTCTGGTCGTTTTCATTCAGCAAAGATAATTGTCCTCCAACAAAGCCATTGCAAGCAGGGAAAGACGCGGTTTAAAAGAGAATAATGCAGAACAAAATGCATCAATGCCATGACGTACCCAGATTCCTTTTACCAAGACTCAACCCTCTCACCTTTCCATCACGAGAGGCACTCACAGCCTTGCACGAATACTTCTGTGGGTTAGATATGGCCAAGCACAGGATTTTGAAACTGTGTGCTCTGTCCAGTCAAGCCTTGGGGCAGATTCAACTCACTTCCACCAAAGTTTATTCCTTATTTGAGTCCTGCAGAATTACCTCAAACCAAAGCAGCCCTTACCTTACTTTTCTGCTTTTGTTTTCCTTCGGCCAGACCTGTTCAGTGGGACTTGTCTCCTTAGTGGAAAACAAAGCAGGAACTACACGTGGTATTACTCCTCTGTATAGTGGTTACTCAGCAGATTATCAGATGTGAATTTAGTCATCATGCATCAGTTACTAGCAAGGCAGGGCCCTGCTGAAGTCAGTAATCACCGTGCCTTTGTCACCAAGTGGTGCTGGAAATCACCTTGCACACCCGAGGGCACCTTTTCTGAACACTAATGACCCATGCAAAAATGCAGACTAAAACCTGCCCAGACCAAGAATCTTCTTTTCTCATGGTACCTTTCCCTGGGGGTGTTAGTTTAGGTAATCAAGTCTTCTTGAGCAAAGAGAAGCATAGATTTCCCTCATTTAATACAACTGTAAAATACTGCATGTGTTTGTAGGAACAGGTATTTCTGTTCCACCGCAGGATTGTAATTCTTCTGTAGAGCGTGAGAGCCATGATTAGGAAGCCAGCATTGCTCTGCTCACAGGAATCCTGCCATTGTCTTTGATTACATGGTATTAACTGTAAATTATAGCCTTTTGGAGACTGCATGTAAAAATAAAATAAAAAAAAATTGTCAAAAGACAGAGAAAATATTGATTCCAGAGGCAGTGGAGACTATGGCTTCGGTGAATTAGAACTTTAAAAAATAATAACAAATGAGCATTTCTGATTGTGAAAGAGGGACTAGGAAAAGAGAGATTCTCCCCTTAGAAATATGCAGATTTCAAGTAGCCCCACTGCAGGCAACGAGATATCACTGGTTTAACCAGGAATCTGGCTCAAGGCATAAGGAGAAGGTGCAGAATATAGATGACAGAGTTGTAACATAGGTGCTGGTGAACTGTGAGCACAATGTATGGAAGTGCAAAATGGAAGAAGCTACAGCTTGAGACTGCTGTTAACATCTCTCAGGTTTCTAATGCCTTTTCTAGCTCTTAGTGACATAAGTCTCCAGGTCAGCTTGTTCTCAGGAACCAGCTCTTGTCTGTTGTTCTGTGCTGATAACAGATACAATTGCAATCAGTCAGTCTATAATTTCACTGGTAAACTTGGATTGCTACTGGATTTTGCCTTGCTCCAGTCCCTGGAAGCTTCCCTGCAAAAGCTTTGAAGGTGCTAAATGGTGGTACAATTATAATCACTAAGAGCCTTCAAGCCTGAGGCTGCTGAGAATTGAATATAGATACACTAGGGAGATAATGGGTTTGCAGAAAAAGCAAAGTATAAGACAGATGGCTTTTTTCCCCCATAGATACATTGATCTTAAACCCAGAAATGACTACTGGGTCATGGAGTCTGGCTTGTTGCATAACATAGGCCAGAGATTTTCACCCAGAAATTCCTGTTTCAAGCCCAAAATTTCTGGCTTAACTCAAGTATATATCTCTAGAGTACCCATGCTGTGTATGCAATTCAGACCCAACAATTCTATCAATCTATTTATCTTTGCCAGTTACAGCACATATACCTGGCTGTCCCAGCCTGGGCTGTTAAAAAGGCAAAATAAAGGTCACTGAGCAAAATGTGAAAATACAAAAAACAGTTTAGCAAATCTTTGAACAAATGTGCAGGACAACGACTATTATTTAATATGTGCTGGTGAACTTCTACTCTCGGACTCCCCACTGAGTGAGCATAGTATTCATTCTGTAAATTTCTCCTCCTTCATCCTCTTGAGAGTCCAGTTTTATTGGCAACTCTGGTTTTATTGGCAGCTCAGCACACAAATATCACAAACCCCCTCTTCTCAGAACTCTGCCACACTTTTTCTTAGAGGTCCCTTCTAAGATCTCACCAGTCCTTCATATCTGACCAAACCAGTATTTTCATTTGTCCAGTGTTTGATTGGAAACCCTTGTCCAACCACAGCAACTCACATTGACACTGTAGTATTTGCTCTGATTTTTTCCTGAGCAGATCTAGCAGGAGATCACTCTTTTCTTCTGAGCAGCATCTGACATCACTTCTGTCCAATATGGATTGGCACTTGCATCCTCTTGTCCCAAGAATGCCTTAGTAAATATATATGTCTTCCACTATGCCCCAAGCCCATACATATTGTTTAATGAACATTATTTTCTTTCACCTGTCAAGTTCCTTTGTCCTAATAAAAGCCAGATCAGCCAGGCTATTGTCCTGAATTTTTGCCATTCAAATCTTCTTAACTGCCTGATTGTTGTTGATATTTCGGGAAGAGGAAACTAAAGAGATCATTTAGAGTGCTGTGGTTTCCAGGGTGGTAGAAAAAGAATTTTTATATTTATGTGACATATTACTTACTATTTGGGAGAATGGATTTCATGACCTAAGAGATCCATCTGTTAATAGCTCTTTTTTTTTTTTTTTTTTTGGTGGGAAAAGAAGGCCAGGGACCTTTACAGAGGACCTTTTCTCTTCTCTTTAAGTGATGTTGTCTCTTTTTGCAGAGCTTGCCACACTGGAAATCATTACACATCCATAGAAGGCAGACTTAGGCTTTGTTTTGCACTTTTCCCAGGACACCTTGAAAAGCAAGAGGATCCCAGTAGAAGAGGGCAAGCAAGACTGTGAGATTAGCTGGTGCCTCTCCGATGCAGGGAATGAACCAGGCTGTTATTTCTCCCCTTGTCAAAGGAATAGAACATGTGATTTATGTGACAGTTTAGCCAAGTCCCCTCACTATAAGCAGCCATCTACTGTATGCTTCTGCTAATAGATATTCTCCTAGAAACATTATGATAAAAGAGTTGGGAAGGAAGAGAAGGAATAGCAGGTGATAGTGAGAATGAGAGAGGCGCAAGTAACCTGAGCCTGATACATTCTTAGGAAGCCTTTTATTTCCTATGTTTAGAGAAAACAGTTCTCACTTTATGGCTTATGTTCAATCAAAAAGAAAATGAGCTATAAAAGCAAAGATAGGAAGGAGTTAACCAAGTTCCAATTCAGCGTGTTACAATTTGCTTCAGTAATAAAAAAAAAAGAACAATACTGAGAAACATAATTTTTAAAATTAAGACTACTAAATCAATAGGCACTACATGACTAATCATTTTCTATTTTCTTGGGCAAGGAAGGTAGAGCTGTGATCAGAAATCAAAAGCAGAAGTTCTGAGTTCCTCTGCAATCTGACAAATTCTTCTTTACTGTAATATACAAGAAAGGAGATTTTCACATGAGCAGAAACTAATGCTGGTAAATGGCATTAAAAACACTGCACACTAACATCTCAGTTTTTGGAAAGAGAATGAAATTCATGTGATGCTAGATGAGTTAATTCCCAAATAACTGTATTTCTTGGCAATTGAGTGTTTCAGCCTGAAGAAGTCAGGGGGACTTCTTCATTTACACAATCTTCAGTTGTGGTGGGACCTCCCATAATAGTTATTTGAGTCTGTGTTTGACTTGCAGCATGTGAGTAGCCCTGTCAGCTTCAGTAGGACTACAGTCTGTAAAAAAGGCAGGTGTTTGAGTGCTTCTTGAACCTGCCACTCCAGTAGTAATTTGTAAAATCCTATTTGTACAAATGGTTCTCAAAGCAGCAAACAAAGGTGAGCAAATATTCTCTCTTTCAGCACTGAATATCCAGAAGCCCACAGCATCAGTGGAAGACTGAGAGGAGATGTTCAATAAGGAAATTTCAGTCTGCATTGCAGTTCCTCAAATAACTTTAAATATTCCAAATTTCATAACATACCATCATAGTCATAGGTACTTAACCGCCCCTTTGCTTTTCTTGGGTCTGAGAGTAGCCTTTTATTTTTAGAAGTGAAAAAACTTTGTGCTGGCTCCTGCCCAGAGCATTTTACTGTACAGTATCTTACATTCTAAAGGACTCAGCACAGCTGTCATTCTTGAACACATCCCAGTAAATAGCAAAAGCTTTTAATGGGACAAACTGACTTCGATGTTTTAAATTTCACCAGTTTTAACATAATATCCATAAATGAACCACAGTGAAGTGTGGTGTGGGACAGGCTCAGGATCATGAGGCATTCTGGTACAAGAACTCTGCCAAGGCCTGTGTGACAGGGACATTGCCCCCCACCTCTTGTGGGTGAGTGACAGCAAACTGAGCAGTACTAAATGTGTGAGTGATGTCATCTAAATAGACCAAACCCCGCCACTGCTTCTCAACAGGGCTGGAGGAACCAGCACATTTGACATAAACAAAAGGAATTTTGATTTCACAGAAGGTTCCAGAATGCATTTTCCAGCTCATACTCACATGCTAACTCAAAGTTACTGGGTAATAGGTAACAAAAAAGCAACTTTGGTTTAGCAAAATTCCTTTTGCAATGGAACCAGTGTTTAGAAGGTGCCTGCTTTAGTATAGAAGTGTTTGTGGGAGATTAGTACTTGTTAGCTAATAGACTTTGATAATGTTTACTCCCACAGTTGATTTGCTCAGATGTTTGTCACACAGAAGTGGAAGTAAACTTCAATGACACAGCTTGTTCATGGTTCAGTCTGCAGAGTTTTGTGATTCCTTGGCAACTAAGTGATGGATTACTATTTTCTGTGAAATTCTCTTTCTTGAAGGGCCTTTCATGCAAGGACTCTGGGGTAATTAGAAAAATAATAACCTTGCAATACCCCCTTGATCTGTTTTTAATGAAATGAAATGTGGAGAGGGTAGGTTCTTTGTCCATAGTCAAATAGTGGGTAAATGGCAGAACTGAAAATAGAACCCAGGAGCACTAATTTCTACTCCTTGCCTCTGTGAAGCACTTCCACACACATTGGTTTATCCAGTGTTAAAAGACCTTTTTTTTTTTTT
>VWYP01027253.1:0-41871 GCA_013400435.1 Pycnonotus jocosus | reverse complement strand
TTTTTTTTTTTTTTTTTTTTCCCAAGACTGAGAAAGAATATTTAGTGTACAGGGATATCTTGCAATGGCAAAAGCTGGCCAGATTAATTAGCAGATTTATGCTGGGTTCTCAGACAGTTTTCTGCAGCTCAGCCATTGTTTACAGATCACATCAGTCATTTATGAATGTTACCCTTAAAAGAGCCTGGTGAAATATCACCTTCATTTCAAAAGCAGGGTAAAAAAAGCACAGGGAAGAAGTTACTTCCCCGAATTCACAGAGGGAGTCTTGGACTCACCTGTCCAATTTTACTGTCAGCTTCCTTTTTTGCTCAGAATAGTCTTTTCTCTGTTAGACTGCATTGTTTCCAGAGTTAGGAACATGCATTCCTTGTTAGGCATTAAAACACAAGTGGAGTTTCTGGGCTCAGGTATGAACATCCTCCTTGAATTGAACCAAGTCAACTTTCTAAAACAATAGTACAAAAGTAACAATTTCCAGAAGCTGCCAATGTGATATGGATCTTAAGAAAATGTAACATTAGCTCCTCAAAACTTGGTGGGGGCTGAATACAGCACCACTGAAGCCCTTGAAAGCTCAGACCTCTGCTGTCCACTTCCCCATGGATCAGAATATGTTAGGAAGGAGAGGTAATAAAAATGCTGCTCCACCACAGCTTTCTGGAGAAGCTTGCAAGATTAGGGACATGATCGTGGCCTGTTGGCAATATATTCCCTGGCAGGTCGCCATCTGAAGAGGATAAAATCAGAACCTCTCATTTAAAATCAAAAGACTTTGCTAGAACCAAAGACCAGATAATTTGCTAATTGAATAATTTCCCTGTATAGAACCTGACTTTGCTGTCCTTCCCTAAACATTAAATGTAAGTTTAATGACAAGATGTGTCCATTAGTAACTGGAGTGATACTGTCAAGTGTCTTTGGCTCATAAATCAGGTATCAATACTTGCAGAATCCTGCCAGTCTGTGTTTATTTTCCACCAAACTGTACAACATCTTCATCCCATTTCCATCTCACCCATTTCTAACTGGGTCCATATGAAAAGCATCACTTCTTTTCTGGAGGGAAAAGGAAATTCTTTACAGACAGCTCAGATCCCATCTCTCAAAGGTAAATGAGTATGTCTACTGCTACGTTTTGGTGTGAGGATGGATTTAGGATGTTGGAGAGGCGCTGTATTATGGGGTGATGAAGCAGTTTTTACCTCCAAGTATGAACAGCCTTGTGGCTGAAATGGGGAGCAGCAACACAGCTCTTGGCAGAGTGAATGTGCTGTCCTGTGACACTGTGTGACATGCAGCAGCTCTGAGGTGAATCAGTGCCTGTGCCTGCCTCAGACATATGCACACATGTGCCCAGCCACAGAGCCATACACAAGCCTCATGACACAGCAATTACCTTCTGCAAAGAGAGCAAAAAAAGAATAGATAACAGTATCCAAATGATAGATAGAATGATAAGAGTATCTTCCTGCCTAGGTGCCATGGGTAGCAGAATAAATCTATTTCTTATTCCCCTCTGGGAGCAGCTGCCTGCTGGAGAGAATTAAGCAGAGTATTAGCATCATATTGAAGTTTATCAGCAGAGGAATTCTGGACAATGGTGTCTCTTACCAACCTGAGCAGAGCCACAAAACAGCCATTCCAGATCTGGAAGCAACTTATATGTGGCTTGGCCTTAGAACAACACCCTCACTCAAGGTACCTAGGTCTGATACCATCTGACTGAGCAGCAGGTCTTGCTCTCATATCTTGCCATGATGCCTTTTATCCAGCTGCACATGACGGTCTACTACCTGACAAAGCAGACTGTGAATAAAAATGAGCATTTGCTCTGCTCAGGAACATCCTCACCCATAAGGGGAGTGTCTAATGACATTTGAAAGGGTGGAGAACTGAGTTTCCATCACAGGCCCTGCTCCCGTCCTACAAAGCAGAGCCCAGCACTTTGCAGTGACCTTGTGAGAATTAAAAGCATCCATCAGTCCATGCAGGGATGGATGGCTGAGTTAAGCTCTTACAATTGCTCTGGCAAAGAGTGTATCTCAGTAGAGTGAGTCTAGAGCATGTTAAACAAAGGTTTCCCAATCAAAACAACTAATTTAAAAAGAAAAGCCTTCTATTAAACATCAGTGCCTCGAGGTTTGTTAAACTTCATATTTCTTATGACTCTTCCATGTAATCTTAGTTAACTTTTTAAAAATTAAAGTACTTGTGAAATAATATCAAAATTATTATCAAGTAGTCTATGCTCTGTGAGTATGTTCAAGTAAACAAAATGTGATTAAGTTATGTATCAGGTTTTATTTACTGAATGTATAGTATTCAGGAAATAAAATGTCAGATGTTTCTTCAAGACAAAAAAAGAGGTGGAAAAGTATTGACAAAAATTTTATAGTCACTCTCTTGACAAAGAAGAAATTACTCAATTTCAAAGCAAATGAGAAGAAAGGAGTTGAAATGTCTTTCAAAATGGGCTTATGTGACCAAAAGCTTTGCACCTTTTTTTTTTTTTCAGCTATACTGATTGGTCTTTTAAAAGACATTAGCCTTATTGACATCCTTAGATGTTCACAGAATAACAACTTGCTGCACAATCTTCTCTCTAAATTTGTAGCAGAATGTTCTAAGTGTGCTTGGCTGGAGTCTCTGTGCCTTGTTCTCAGGGTGGCTGCTGGAGATGAAGAACTTGGTCAGCCTGTGCTGCAGCACTCCAGCAGTCCAGGGGCAGCTCTCCCAGGCCCTGTGGACTCACAGCTCTTTCTCAACCCTTTCCAGAGCTTCATCACACTTGATATCTTCCTTACTTATTGAGCTTTGGGGTGGGCCTTTAATAGTATTAAGATTTCTGCTGACCCTAAGAGTAAAACCTGGTTGATAGCCAGATTTTATGCAAAGAGATGCTAATTTCTGTTTAATTTTCTTGCTTTTATTACTATTCATATCACTGGAAAACGTAGTTTACAGCAATATAAATAGGATCTGTTGCTGGAGGGAATTGTGCAACTTCTGTCAATTTTTCAGCACCCAAATGTGAAACAGAAGCAATTAAACTCTGAGGGGAAAAAAGTAACAGTGTGGAACACATCAGAAATCGGGTCATGAATTCACACAGATGGGAAAGCCAGGAAGCAGTGGGAAAGCAGGATTTTTATTGACTCACCGTCAACAGTAAATGAGCCATTGGCAGTTTACTGTCAATTTTTTGCCTTTTAATCTGCAAGTTCCAGAGGTGATGGCACCCCCCTCAATGCAGTGCTTGGAGATGGGAGCAGAGAGGAAAGGGAGACAGAGAAAGCAATGGCAGGAGTCTGAGTGAGAGCAGGGATGGGTCCACAGCACAGAAAGAAAGAAGGCAATTTTATCATTCTCTAAATCTGATGTGTGGAGCTAACATTAAACAATATCCAGGCAATAGTTGTGGGTGTTAAAAATATGCCACCCAAAAGGGATCATGAGGTCTCTGAAGATTAATCAATGATAACAACGTTATGGAAGTAATTAGAGGCACTGGCCAGACCCAAACTTTGTGCTAGGAATTGTTATACAGATATGGTTAAGGATATTTTTTGCTCAAAAAAAGAAAAAAACAAACCAACAAATCACCAAATAAAGGAAAAAGAGGAAGGAGCAGAAGCTGCCCAGGTGAAGATGGAGGCACTGTGACCCTAACAGGGCTTTGGTGTTGTTTGGAACATGCAAGGTGCAGGCAGGGACTGCTCCTTTGTTCACTTGTACAGAGCATCTGCTGAACAGGCTGAGAGAAGGTGAGGTGATGTTTCCATCCTGTGCTGCTCCAGCTTTCCCAATGGAAATCCAAGACCCATCCACAAGCCTGGGGGGCAAACCAGAACACCTCACAGGCTACCAAAAAACCAAATTGTCCCTGCTAGCTAGCATGTGTCTGTGGCCTGAACTAAACTAAGTGGGATTTGTGGGATTTTCATACCACCCAAGAAAACACAAGACCTGAGAAAACACAGAGTATTTTAGCATGCAGAAGCACAGTATATTTTTCTTTTAAAGCAGCAGCGCAGCAGTTCTGAGAATGAAACAATCAGTTATAAAAGTAACCTTGCAGCAGAGCTTCAAGGAGGAGTTATACATGCTGGCAAATTTTCACTGTTTATTCATTCTAGACATACTTACAGATTAATTCTCCTCTTACTCTGATTTTATATCAATTATTCGCCATTGATTGAGTGGAGTTAATTTAAATTTACAGCGGTGTAAGTGAGGAAAAGCCGCTTGTAATCAGTAGCAAGTTGATTCTGCCACCTTTGCTCACCATGAATAGTACCTTACTCATTGAATAATCCTATAAATTCCTCTTGGGGTTTCTCACAGAATAGGATAGTACGTGATCCGCGTAAGGATGGCAAATACTTCTCATACTTTTCACATCAGTTACACTACTGGACTGGACTAGTTGACATTTATTCAGCTGTGCATTTTTAATAATTTTCTAATGTGTGTTTTGGAAATGACATTTCCTCCCTACCATGTTGTTTGGAGTTTGGGAGAGGTGTGATTCAAGAAAGAGCAAAAATGTAACAGCACTATTGGACGGACAGCACTAGAAAACTCTTACCCAGGAGACACAATCCCCTTTTAAACTGCTTATTTTCTTGCGCCTTTGAAGATATTTCTTCTTACTGATAGTTAATGAACATGAAATTATATTAGAGGAGGGTAATAGCTAGCTAAATTTTTCACTAAGAAACCAAGTTTCTTATTGCAATCCTTGTTCAGCCTATACACATGCTGAAGGGATTTGGTAGATCAGGACTAGCCTTGATAGGTGTGGCCTATTGACATTCTGAACTAGGACAAGAAATTAGAGATTAAACTTGGTGGCTGCTGAGGGTGATTTTAGTTAAAAGACTTCAATTTTTTTTTAAGACCAAAGCAGTAATTTACAACACTGCCAGAGAGGAATTCAGGATGCCTCAGTGGTGGCTCAGCTCTGTATTCCCAGTTTAGCACAGCTGTCAAATTAAAGGTCAGAAATTTTAAAAACAGTAATCATTTTTAAATTACTTGGTTCCTTCTTTTTTTCTTACCAAATCCAATTGAATCCAATTATCACTCAATACACAGATAAATTAAAAAATCATTAACTATGTGTTTATTATCTTCTGAAAATTATTTCTCTTGGACATAAGCATTCAGTGAGCAAAAATCATATTAAATTGTTAACTAAACAAAATAGAGGATTCAAATGAAAACACCCTTTTTCTGGGTTCTCTGCTGCGATCTGTACCAGGAGACAGGACAGTGTATTTGCTCCATTGAGCCAACCATTTTGCCAGTGGATAGGCCTGCGCTTGAAATTAGACACTTTCTTTTCTTTTCCCCCAATTAAAAGGGACAAGAGAAGAGACAAAGAGTAGGAAGCAGCAGAGGAGATATGAAGGACAAGTTCAAGAGATGTGGCATTAACAAGCACGACAGACCCCACAAAATGGATACATTGAGCCTGTGATACTCTGTGGATGTATGTCCAGCATGTTGTTTTATTTTTGCAGTGTTAAAAGAGGAAGTTCTCACTCACACCTGCTTTGTCGGTTTTGGATGAATGATAAGGATAAAATGATTTGGATGAATGGTAAGGAGGTAGACAAGAAATCTCCAATGGTACAGATGAAAGGAGTTGGTGGATGTGTATCAGGCAGCAAGCACTCCTGCCCCAGGCCCTGAGGGCAGAAATCAGCTGAGGCTGCTTGCCAGGATTTCACAGCCTCCACAAAATCTGGATATTGTGTGACAAATCAAAATTGCTTGTCTCTACCTGACTGCATGCATTTCCACTTGATGAGTTTTATGTTTACATGTCTCCAGTGGAGGAATGTGCAAGTATGGCAGTGCTGAAATATTCAGGACATCTAAGTAAATGTGGCTTCTATTAATAAAAAAGAACTTTGTGATTCATTTTATGACAGCAAAAATACATTTTGTCACCCAGTAGAAGTCTCCATATATAAGAGAGGTGCAAGGATGTTTTGTGAGTGAGATGGCTGCATATTGATGAGACCACTGGAGCCTCATTACTCTTAGTCGTGATACTGGGGAGCCCACGTGTTGGCAATGGGATGCAGAGTCAGCCCTAATTCTGGTTCAAACCCTGGTAGTCGTTGAAAATTTTGGGGTGATTTCTCTGTGTTGAAGCCAAAGCACAGGTTTGGTCTGTGTGACAGCACAGTGGATGTGAGTGACACAGAGCCACACATCTTTGTGTGGTTTGTGGTGAGCAACTTGAGACACTCCAGATTTGTTTACATTTGGAAGCAGTGTAAATGCAGTGGATGCTGGGGACCTGCTGAAAAACCAGGGACTCTGGCACTGCTATTGATCTATGATTTACTTAACCTTCTGCCTTCTTGCAGTGTCACTCATTGTCTTGAATACTTACAATGTAAATCTTTCAGAAAAAAAGTTTATTCCTAGCCCACAGGATCCATGGTATTACTTGAATCTCTATATGCTTCTGTGACAAAAATAGTAAAGAAACTAGAAAACCTATTGTAAATACATGGTGTGCACCTGTGAGAGACAAGCTACAGGAACAGCAGAAGAAATGGGGTGACCTTGCTGGGGATACTTTTAAACTGAAAATGCACAGATTTTGAGAGAAGAGTTAGGGAACAACTGTATAAGAAACAGGAAAATAACCTAACTACATTTAAGGTGATACTTGTTAAAAAGAAATGTATGAAAAGGATGTTTAATTCTGGTTGTGGGCACCAGTGGGAACTGTATTTAGTGGCCAGTGGATGTGGTCTTGCATCCAGGGAGCACAGGGAGAGGACACAAAGTCAGAGAATGATGACAATAAAAGCATCTGAACTTTTTAATGTAACTGTAATATTGCATTCTTACTTAGCTGAGAAGGAAATAGATTGACTGAAGCAACAAATAAAAGCAGTGTTATAAATTTTGTAGAGGAGAGCAGTTTGACAGACATGAAGCAACCTCACCCTGCAAGGAAAAGCTATGTTTCACTCATAAACCACATTTTCATTTTCCTGTCCGCAAAAGTGAAGGAAGGGAAAATCAAGCAATATAATGTACCTGTATATTAAAAAAAAAAAAAACCAAAACCAAAAAAAAAAACCAAAAAACCCACAAACAAACAAAAAAAAACCCCAAAACCACAGAAATGGAGGGGTAAACATTAAACATTAAATGTTAATAATTTTCAACACAGTAAGGTCTCCAGAAGCAGGGATCTGCCACGCTATGTAGTAGAAATGATTTTATTCTGTATTTCTCAGTGAGCTGCAGGCCAGGTGATCAATAGAGTCCAAATTTGCAGCAAACATTTCAGAGTTGAGAAGACCACAGGTGATAAAGAGGAATGTTGAAGTTATGTAACCAAAGAAATAAATAAGCAGGCAGCAGCTGAAAGGTACCTGAAGGGATGGTTCAGGGTAGTGAATGATTAGAGCTACTACCACTTACTGCTGTTTGCAATCCTACAGGTAACAAATTACCTGTAAACCTGGATTATTACAAATTCAAGTTCCACTGAGTAAGAACTATGTTGTATAAAACCCATACATAAGAGATATAAACCTGTGTGATTCAAAACATGAAGCATAGCTACTGCTCCAACATCGTGAGGAGCCGGTAGGTTTATGTTGTACGTGTTTTGTCATAAATGTCTACTGCAAGGAATGGCCATCTTTCTCTGAGCCAAAAGACAATTTTGGTAGCCTTCCCAGTGCATACATTATCCAGTTATATAACCTTGGTTTCCAAGGCATAAGGAAAGTAACTTCTAGAGCTTTAAAAAAGACGCTCAATTTCTTCCTTCACTCATCCGGCTATTTGATTCTGCTTCTTTTGGAACATCCTTTTAAAGAGAATTTGCTTGTTCTTCACAATCAGCACTTCAGTCCAGTTCAGAGGCCTCCCAGATCTTTTTTGTTCGAACATTTCAGCTCTTCAGAATATTAAAGTCAGCATTTTAGGTCTTCCTTTTTTGTCAGAAAACATAGTCACTTTGGAGATGATTAACACTTTTAGCACAGAAATGTTTTCCCATCAGACAACGTGATTTTACCTAAACTGAATTTTGCATTGAAAAAATGTCATTTCTGACCAAAAAAAAAAAAAAAAGGACTTTCCAGCTGGGGGAAGCATAACAAAATATTTTGTTTGGGGTTGACATTTCAACATAAAATGGCTTCTTTTTCTGTTCAATATGTTGATTCAAAATTAAAAATGCCATAACAGAATGACACGTTAGATCATTCTGTTTTGATATAAAATGTCTAGATCTTAACATTTATATTTTTCCTCAGACTTTTTACATTTTGTTTAAGTTTAAAACGAAGAATAAGTTTGAAATTCCCTGTGGGAGGAAAAAATGTATTTCCTCCTCTGACCTCACATTAGGAGGAGAGACTGTTCCGAAATCAAAGGAGTAGGAGAGTAGGGCAAGCCTCAGTTTTGCATCCTGTGTTGCATGTCATAATTTAGCTGCATACATATGGACAAACTGCTTCACTCCTTAAAAAGCTGGGTGGGCTTGAAGGGGTTTTTTAAATGAAGCAGAATACTTGTCTACATCCCTGGCAATGCTTGGGAAAATCATCAAATCCAGTTTGTAAATTAGGAATAACAGTACTTGCCTGTCTCACATGATAGGATGTGAGACTTAATTGCTGCTTATGAAATTCTCTCAGATTCTTGAAAGATGCTGTAGAAATATAAAATCATATTTACTAAAATGAGTTATTCAGGTGACTTAGAAGTGCTGAGTAACCTTGGCTGTTATTTTTAACAAGTACAAATTGTTAGTTTTAAGCAGTACCTCTAATCCTCTCTACCAGGTTCTGGACTCTCTTCTTTGGGTTCTCTTCCTTGCTCTGCACTTTTATGCACAGAAGTAAAGCACCACTTTTCAGTAAGCTGAACAGTAATGCTAATTACAAGGATAGTTTCTTCTGCAGTTGAGATCCATGAGAAGTTTCCATGTTGTTTCACTGCCTCTGTCCCTTTCCTTTATGGTTTTTTTTTCACTTCTGACATATCTCTAACTCATGCACATAGACATGAAGTGGTAAAAGTTGTGGGATCAGGAGGATAGAAAATGCTGCAAACCAAAGTGGATAAAGTAAGTTTTTATGCAGGGTATCATTTGCCAAGGCTCTGTCCTACTCTGCTTGATATTGAGACATTTAAAGAGATTTTCCACAGAGTTAAAATAACGACTATATTGGTTCAAGGGGGAGAAGATGGGCCAGGATTCTCGATTGCATTGTACTGGTGTTTCTTGTTCTCTCCAGTTCAAGGCTCTTCATGCCAGTAGCTTGTACTGAGACTGAGCCAGTTTTTTAGACTCCAGTATCAGAGGTACCAAAGTCTTCAGTCCATGTCTGCAGTCAAATAAAAGCATGAACAACACTCCTACCAAATTCAGCAGGATCTGGATAAATTCTTGTTTCCATATTCCTCTTTCTTTTTATCTTGCTACCTCTTCTCTTTATCTTCTTCAGCATCTTTTGCCCTCTCTGAATTTTTATCAGGATTCCATCACTCATGGGAGAAGCATGCTCTGTTCTGCAGCACCTGCCACTCAGCCACACCACCAAGTATACCCCTCCCACCTCAAAATGAACCTCTTAGCTTTCGTATCCCCAGCTCTTTTAGACTGCTATTTGTCAGGTAAGCTTCAGTCTGCCTGATGTTTAATCTGTTTATTGCTCTGTCTGATCCTCACCATCTGCATCCTTATTTTCTGTATTCTCCTGAGACTTTGACCTTCTTTACTTTCAGGCCCAGAAGGACAGCAGTGTGGTTTTTCTTGCACTAGGGCTGTAGGAACTGTTAGAAAATATCATGCATATGCAATTGTGCTAATATATCCATGATTATATAGGCACAGGCAAAAGAGTGCTTTTCCCAAAGGGCCTTGCAACTCTTTACCAAATCAAATTCACATGAAAGAGGGCACAAGTATTTTTGTTTAATTTTTTCTTTCATTCTGTTCCCTTTCTTGCTAGTGCAATGGTCTCCATAAACAGGCTTAAGCTAGTACACAAAAATCACATTAATCACTAGCTGGTATTATTTAAGATGTTTCTAGCACAGAAGCAGCAATGTCTGGTTTGAGTGGGTATCTGGTAATGGCATCTCCAGTAGGGTGGTAAAGGAGTTAGGAAAGAGTGTGTACATAGCTTGTGTTTGCACTCCCATTCTCCCCAACAAACGAGTGGCTTTGCTGTTCCTGGTAGATGCTCTTTGATTTTCTGGCGTTGTTGACACAGGAACCACCACCCTTGGTCATAGTGGCACCTCAGTCACAGCTGTTGCTGCAGAAAATGTGATCCTTGCATGCACAATGGGTTCTTAGCAAGGTCTCTGTCTGATGGCACACATCACCTCCAACAAATCTACTTTAGGAGTGAGTGAAAAACACACAGAGACAAGGGGAAGGGGGAAACTTTCTCTTCAGGGACCGGCAAGGAAGGCTGAGGTCCTAGACTCTCAAAGCAGATACAAGACCATGAGAGCAAAAGTACAAGAGCATGAGGACAACAAAGGAAAAAAAAAAAGAATGAGAATAGCAGCATGGAAACAACAGAGGGAAAAAACTGCCAGTGATACTTTGGAAAAGCACTGATTTAACAGCTTATGTGAAGGGTTATAGAGCTGCAAATAGGAAGCCCTTGACATTATTAAGGCTAGAGCACAAATGCACCTGAGGCCTTCTGTGGCACTGTGAATTCTCTGCTTTGTCTTCCCATCCTTTTGCCATCATGACTACAACCCATCTTTTCTGAATTCCTGGTTGGGGAATCTGCAGGTAAGCAGGGCAAGGTGTAGCATTTCTTAAATCTGATGTCTGGGCAGTATCAGCCTCGTGGTAAAGCCTTCAGTTTAGATGTACAAAAATAAAATCTCAACAAAGTTACCTCTGCTATAAAACAGTGCATTCCAGATTTATCCCATAACCAGTAGTCTAGCATTTCTTTAGCATTTCTAAAGCACCAGTAAGTGTGTCATACCACGTCACTAATAATCACTGCCAAAAACATAGATTGCAGGCAGCTATTCATTTCTTCAATCCATTTCCATGGGTTAGTTCCTCCCTGTGGTATTCACAGGGAGTGTCCCTATTATATGTTATATGGGGACATGGGGGAGTAAAACTTGTAGCGAGGATTTTTGAAGGAAACTAAGTGGATTAAGTACTCAAATACCCTAGAATTTCATTGGCTTAGTCACTTTTAACAGCTCAAGACAAAACTATTCAGGACCAACTGGTAGATTCATTATAATAATAATAGTTAACATGATTCATTTGTATTTATATACTTGTCTCTGAGCCTACCAGTCCCAAGAACTAGATTTGCCTTCCTACTTCCCTCTGTGTCCTTCCATATTACCTTCTTAGTGTCTGATCACATTGGTCTTCTTATGCATGGTATTATCTCTCCAATGACTAATTTATTTTCTCTGGCTCTCCTCTGGCACCCTCAGCTTTCCTTAAGAAGGCCTCCAACCTGTGGCATCCCGAGCTCTTGCACCGACCACTTCCTTTGCACAGTGACATCTTTGTTTCCCCATCAAGAAACATAATATCCTTCTTCTGTTCATGTCAGGAGGAAAAGCAAACCCGGTAAACAGGCACAGTTATTAGCTCTGATGCCTTGGCTCTGGAGAGGAAATTGGGAGATAAATTAAAAGTTGGTCCCATTGGAAGGTTACCCAATGGATATTGATCAGGCTCAGGTGAACTAGAAACAGTCCAAGGAAAATTTATTGATTAGAAGCTGACAACCAATTGTTTCTTCCTCTCTCTGTTTCGAGGTTGTAGATTTTGTCTTCCTGCTTCTCTGATAGAGACCACAGGTAAATTCCTTTAACTGTACTCTTTTGTCTTTGTCCAAGGGGCAGCAGAGAAGCACAAAGGCTGACAAAGCTCATTAAAGTCAGAAGCACAAAAATGGAGCTCAGGTCTTGCCATTGCCTTCCCCAGAGATGCTCCAGGTGGTTCTCTATTCCCTTCTAAGACCCTGACCTCTTGTCCTTTAGATTACACTGTTGGTTAAGTGAAATCTTTGCAATTGGGTTTCTACCTCTGGCACAGACATCATTCCCATAAAAACACACATATCTCAGTCAAGAAGACATGAGAGAGGCAAAGAGGCACAGAGGCCCAGGTAACCCTCAGAGGCATTTATCTGCCTTGTCAGCAGATCTAGCTAAGAATTCAGTAGGAGAAAGGGTATTTTTCACTGACTGCAGGAGCCACCTTTGGTTTTAAAGTGAGTTATCAGTTTACCTCATCATTGTTTTAACAGTTTACTACTGTTAATAGGTTTCAATACCACCATAATCTAAAGGATTAAGGACCCAATTCTGAATATAATCCTGCTGGGGTAAACACAGAAACACTCCTGAGCATAGGGACATACACTTGTATGAACCTTTTTAAAATTGCAAAATGAGCTTCAAATCTTAAAGAATGTCAAATACAAAGTTAGCAAACACAAGCCTGAGTCTTCCTTGGGGTATACAATAAATCTTTAACTGCATCTCCTCACACTACTTTTTACCCAGCAGTTCTGTCTTGGGACAGTGCACAGAATTGATGGAGCTTTATGAGTAAGCAGCTAGTCAATATTTTATTTCCTTCTTATTGTTTGGCATATGGCTCCAGGTTCTATTTGCTGGATATGATTCAAACCCTGCTCTGGAGGGAAAATGCTGAACTTTCTACAGACTTTCTTGGAGGCACTATAGTGGCTAATTGCTGTACAGACCTTAACCAACTTAATACAACATCAGTTCTGGTTAATGAGGACAGTCTATTGTTTTGGGTTCCTGTTTGGGAAACTTGGGCAGAGACATTGCAGGAGGGAGTTTTGAAGTTGTTTATATATTTGAACAGCTCCCATCTTTCATAGGTGAAGCTATGTTCAGGATATCCTGTAAATCACAGTCCAGGCCTCAAGTCAGGAATCAAGGAAACAGGGCATCTTCAACGGGTGACCTTTCATGGTACTTGGCTCAAGTGTCTCACTTAAACCACGACATTCATACAAATGACATTTGTAATGGCAGGCAGGAGAAAACCCATCCCACTAAACATTCAGATACATTAATCTTGAAACCCACCTCTTCTTTCCTCTCAGTTCCTTGCTTTGTTTACCGTACATTTTTCCAGCTTGGCAATAAATGAGTAGAGATCCTAAAGACAGCATCCTCTTTCAGTATAGCCTCCTGTTGTGCTGTAACATGCAGTACGTAAGTCAGTCTTCAATCAGCAAATAGTCTGTGATAGCCTAAGAAAGGATCAGATAATCAGCAATATGTTCCAAGAAACTGGATTTACTAGGTCTTCATGTTCAATTTGCACCTGCTATTTCCTATATTCCAAATACATGACTTACCAGTATGAGGATGTTTTTCAGTGCCTTGCTTTTCTTATGTATGTCTGTGCATGTGTTTGAAAAAACAAGCGAATCAAAACTTCAGAAATTCCATCATGTGAGTTCAGATTCATTCCTAGGTGATTCATCAGCAATGTGGGAACATTTATACATGCTGTATAGACCTCTGCTACTCAGGCTGTGGGAGGAACTGATAGAAGAAGTACACAGTTATCTTCCTTGTAGGTCAGCACACAGAGGGGAATGAGGCGAGCATTTTGCATCTGGGTTTTACAGTTGCTTGCTAACAACAAGAGATAGCAAGACTCTTGAATCCTGGATTATACTGTGGGCTCCAAAAGGGAATTTAAGATAGTGGGCCAAGACATTTCTTTTTCTCCCCAAAGTCATCCTAGGTCCCCTCTCTGCTACAGTTTATCTCATACTCTACCTTCTCTAACTTTGCTGAGCTCATACCCTTAGGAGGTGTGAATGCAAACCCAGACAATACAAGGTTGTTGTTGAAAGGTCAAAATTCTGTAACAGCTTTACAGCTTAACATAAAGGGTGTGATATTTTATTTCATGGTTTACTGATTTAAGAAAAGATGTATTGTAGAGATGTTATAATACTGACTGATACTTGCTGTTGTGATGCCAAGATGATTTTTTGCCTTTTCTTTTATATATCTTTTATATAACTTTTATGTGTTCTCAGTATTCTCAGCATGCATACTTTTAATTCCTTAAGTCTGCTAACTTAGCATAGTCCTAGTATTTTTTTAGGCCAGGAGACAAAATATCCTAAAGGCCTCATAGTAGGAGGCCAGAAAACTCTATGGTATCTTGAGAAACCAGTGCCCCCCTCTAGAACATATCCTGTTAACTAGAGATTTGGCCCATCCAGGGGAACTTCCATGGATGGTGGAATACCACACCATTCATCCAGGCCTCCCATTGGGGTATCCTTGTTAGATATGCTAATTTGTAAGATCTATAAATTGCATATGTGATCTATCGTGTGTGTACATTGCAGAGCATCCCACCTTGGTTAAATGGTGCACCATAAAGATCCATATTAAATACTGAGATTAAAAATCCTTTACTCCTTAACCATGTCTGGCTCTTAATTTTTTAAGACCAGGAAAAGACAGCAGTTGAATCTGCAGAAAAAAAAGCAGTAAATAAACTTCTTTCTCCTATTTCTTCTCTTTTAAAATAAAATCTGCAAAACTCCAGGAAGATTTTTCCTAGATTTATCTCCATTGGGTTAGCAGCCGCTAGGCCAAGATGTTTTCCTATGTGATTTATATGTCTTTTCATTGGTCCTTGGAGTTAATGTTTCCCCCCTAGGTGTTGGCCATTTGTAGCACAGCTTGAAAGAATGAAATAGTGTTTTAAACTCTCCTTCCCATCTCAAAGTTGGGCTTTCAACTTTAAAAATTGATTCACTTTGGGTGAAAGGTCCTGGCTTGAAGGGTTCTGGGGAATGAGGTTCTTTATTAAGTGACAGAACTTGTGCATGACAGACAGGATTAGGATCACCATCTCTCCTTCCAACGTGACTTGCTCCTGAACTAGAGGTATCTGCTGTAGGGGTGAACTATTTTAAAGGTCTGCTCAGTCTCTCCACTCTCTGCTCTCTAGTTTTGATGGTGACTTTCTCTGATATGGACACTTTTCTATGAAGAGCTAGATGGGCATTGCTGGCATATTGCACACAAACCATTCAGCCATTTGATAAAGTTGAGCTGAGGTTACATGGACACATAGAGCCTGGATTAAATGAGCTTCAGCCATTTGGCAGATTGATTCTCTTAGGAATTTGTTTTTCAGCTTAACAAAATATAAAGCTTGATGAAATGCAATTTTAAAATATATGTATTCGGTAAATTAATGAACTGTCACTGACGAAATGAAATTATCAAGGGCAATCAAACTCAGACATTTTTTGTGATTATAGCAAGCTCCTCTCTTCCCATGGACAGAAAGTTATATGTGAAATCACTGTTACACAGCAGAGAGGTTCACTTTTAGCACCTTTAATAAGAAAACACTCTATAAAAGAAGATGCATGAGAAAATGCAGAGTGTTCAGATCCATTTCAAATTTGTTGAGTTCAGATTAATATTAGAAGAATAGGATCAGACAGGATTTTATCAATGTCCCTTGCTCCTTTTACAGTTACAAAGGTCTGCTCCTAGGGCTTCAATTTATCTGCAGCAATTTGTTATCCAGTGAAAATCTTTCACCCCATGTGCATTGACAGCAAATAACAGTGAAGAACAGAAACCAGGTGGAAGACATGAAATTCTGGGGTAACTGGAACCAATACAAAAGCTTGCCTGTCTTCAGTAGAGACAAGGTTTCTCTCTGGGAGTTTGGTTTATGGCAACTTGTATTAGCAACTTCCTGTAGTAAAGGAATACATCCCACTGATGACTTGAGCCTGGGTAAGTCTTGAGGATGTGCTCAGTTTTGGTAAGCTGGGCTTTGTGAAAATGTGGCCTCTGCTTGTGGAAAATAGTGATCTGCAGTGTCTTTCTCATGCAGACTATTTTTTATCTTTTACTTCTCAAATTTCTCGTTCAGACGGATGCATTTACTTACAGTGAGGAAAATGTGTCCCCATCCGCCCCTGTTCTCCAGTCTTTTGAAGAGAGGACATGGTAAGGGCACATCAGACAAATGGGCTGATCCAACTAATCATGAAATGCTGGCAGAGTTTTGACTTCACTCCTCTCCTGATTGTGGCCTCATGCTTTCAGTATGTTCAGTGGAAATATGCCTGAGCATAGGTTTGAATTTCTGCTGTAGAGCTCAGTAAAAACAGACTGCCAAATTCATCTCTGATGAAAGCCCTGTTTGACTTCAGCAAATTTACTCCGGGGAGAGATTTGGTTCTGTGTACTTATGTGGACTAAATGGAAAAGTGAATTTTTCTGTTAATACTCTCTGCTAGAGTTAGGCTACAAAAAATGCTATAGCACTGTGTTTATGATGGAACAAGAATGAATATTTATGCATCTATAGCTCTACAGCTTTGTCTATATCTACTTATTTGTAAAATTAATATATTAGATAATGAAAGTGGTCTTAGAACCTGAAGTAATTAGTATGCAGGTTTTTTACTCATTAACAGGCAAGCTTGCATTCAGATTTTGAGGAAGAAGGATGGGCTAAGCTGGGTACAGATCTATGGGAAAACAAATGGGGGACAAAATGGAGAGCACAAAGGAGCTTAATGATATCTTGGCCTTGGTGGGATACAGGTCATGGGATAAGTGACCACAGATAGGGGAAGAACTGGGAAAGTACAGCATATGCAGATATCAAGGGGTTTGGAACTATGTAGTTTTCAGCCAAGTAATGCAAACAATAGGCTAATTCTGTAACTAGTGGGGAAATTGTTGCTTGAGGATGTGTCTGCTTAAAGCTGTAACTGCTGAGTGCTTCAACAGTATATAGGACTGAACTGACAGGAAAATAAACCCCTTTTTGGCTTGGACTTCAACTCCAACTTCTTTTTGCTCAGGCCTTTGATTTCTTTTTTGCTTTGGCTTCTTGCTTGGGCTATTTTTTGCACCCCTCCTTTGAAGTCCCATCTCTCATAGATCTACAGGAGCAGTTCTGGATTAGGACATGGAGTGCAGGCTTTGGCTGAGCCACAGGGAGATGAAGGCAGGCCCAGCCATGGGGTGGTGCAGGCCAGGACAGTGGTGTGTGGGCAGGGCTCACAGTGCCTGCACTGGACTGCTCCAGGCAAAGTCAGCAGATCCTTCACATCACGAAAACAAAGTTTACCTAGGGAAAATTTCAATGCTGAAAGGGATACCACTTCTGATTTTTAAAAGAATTAAAGAACTGAAATGGAAGCTGACAGCCAGCTTCTCTCCCTTTGTCTGTAATTTAGGAAGACTTCAGGAGCAGAGGGAGGCCATGAGGGCCAAGACCTTCCCATCATTGCTACCTTGTGCAGAGTTTGCGCCAGGGGTGTGAGTTGAACAGGTGTGCCCCAAAACCATTGGGCACCCTTTGGGGTTGCAGTGGTGGCAGACTGCATGAGCCATCCTCTTCTCAGGGAAGACAAGAGCAGAGATGGATATGGTTCTGTCTCTCTTGAGTTATATGTTCCCACCTTGGTGAAGCACAGTAGACAAACATGGGATTCAATCAGCCACACAGGGCTCCTGAGGATTGACAGCTCTGTGGCACTCCTGGGCTGCTCCTCTGCAAAGGCAACCACTAAGAAAAAAGAAAGAAAGAAGGAATATGGATAAGCTTACTCTCCTCTGTGTAGCATCCTGCAAGTTTGTATAGTGACATTTACTAATGCTGCCCACGTAGTTCTGTCTCACCAGAGTCTGGAATAGAGGTTAGACTTTGTAGGTCATCATTATAAAACCAAGGCTCTGCTCTAAAGCTCTTCACTGACTGCTCTGTGATGCAGGGCAAAAAAACTCCTACCCTTCTGTACCTCATTCTGCCCCAGCGATGTCAGCTCTCCTCCAGGAAGGCTTGGATGCCTGAGAGCCATAGCATTCCTGCAGGAGAAAAGCTTCCTGTGTTTGTTCAGTGGCTGCTCTGAGTGAATCCATAATATCACAACCTAAAGCAGGCAGAGTTCCCACTCAGAATCCCTCTCTGCCCCTCACTGACAGTCTTCCTTGAGTTCCTTGTGCTTCCTGGTAAAAACACAAGGTGGCACTGACTCTGCAGGACCTTAGCTGACAGTTGCCTCTGCATTTCTTTCTATTTATACACTATTACGGCAATTTGCAAGATCTCCTGTGGGTAGGCTGCAATCTCCCATTTCTCCAGTCATTTTTTGAGGATAGTGCCAGTGACCATCCTGACTCACTTATCGCAGAAGTTATTGTTTAGTCACTTTATGTAATGTACTGACAATTTCATTAGGAAGTGTAGTGCCAGAATAACCTAGTAAATGGACACTGTCAAGGACTACACTCTTGCATCTGCAAGAAAAAAATAACAGTTGAGAAGATGAAAGCAAAGAGGAGGCTATCTCAAGGGACCCAGGGATCACCTGAATGGTGATCTACCATCAGGCCCAGATCCTCATCATTGACAGTATTTCTGCTAGAGAGAGAGGCCTGAATTGCAAAACCTCATCTCAGCTCCCTGCAGGATGAATGTGCCTTATGGGTTCTACTTTTTGCTAGCAGCAAGCAATTACTGAATGTGAAACAGCAGTGGCATGATTACAGCTATATGAAAATTCAGACTTGCCCAATTCCTACTGATGGCTTAAAATAGCAGTGTCAAAGCCACAGCTACAGGGTTCCCCTTTCCTCTTTGCTCTCCAACTGAAGGTACATGACTGATAACACAGTTAAAACTGGGATTTGCCTTCCTCTAGGATCTGGGCCTGGTAGGCAGAGATAAGTACACTGTTTACCATGGAAGAATGTCTGACACCTAGAGGGGAGAATTGGGCAGCAACCCCTAAGGTCCATTCCAAGACTTTTTGTAGCACACCATGGGCACTGTGCTTATTCCCTCCAGCATTTCCTCATGTGTGATGTGAGGATGATGAGCTTTCTCTTCCTCTGGACAGCAGTGTGATGACAGAGCAGTGGGTGATACAGTTCTAATAGATTAGCCATGCAAATAGGTGAGATGTGTAATGCCATTGCATTTGGGCTGTTTGATTGAAAGGGTTTGCCTCCACGGGGCGAATGTCATTTTGTGTGACAAAGCTTGTGCAACTATATTACAGAGAAGACATCCCCTCACAGAGGAATTTCCCTGATTCTCTTTTTGGCATTGCTAAGGGGATAGGACTAAAGCACAGCAAGTTTTTGACTGGAAGATGCTATGAAGGTATATATATATATATTTAAAATTACCCTTCACTTATTACAGTACTGCCCAGCCAAAAATCATATCCTGTTTTCCCTCAAACAAGGCCCAACAGCAATGACAAAAAATAATGAGTTATTTGTGGATCATGTCTCCAAGACTTCTGTTTGCAGTCTCCTCAAACAAGTCTCTCTGGGTTCAAGGAAATGTTTCCATCCTGCCCATTTTCCACTGCCTGTGCTTCACCACCTTGCTCCTTGGCTCTGTGGAGATCCTTCCCCAATCCCCTTTTCACAGAACAGTTTATTTAACCTTGAAGTTCCCTTATCAGCTGCATCACCCTGCTGTAGCTGTGAGACCTAAATTGTTTTCCATCTCCGTGAGCTGAATGGGGCCAGGCCTTCAGAGAACATAGGCTTGGAAGCACTTTAAATTAGGCAGTCTGAGATGGAAATGCTCCAGGTAACAAGGAAAAACAAACAAGCCCTATCCTTCTTCTGAGGCCCTTTGCTCCTTAAATGCCTGGTGGCTCTGTGGGAGCTCCAACCCTTCTCTCAGGAGAGCTGTGCATAGCATATGACTCTTAATTAAACACATATTTCTGTGCAATGTGGAATGAGAGCAGGCTGTGCAGTGCAGACCAGCAAGCCTGTCACCAGTAATGCCCAAGTTCTCTCCTCATTGCCAGGCCATCACTTGGCAACATCCCTTGTGGGACTGCACACACAGCGTGGGCACAGTCCCATTGCACCCCAAATACTGTGGGTTTTCCCTGCTCTGAGTCTGTGTGTGATCAGTCCCTTCCAGACCCCAGTGGGACAGAGCCTGCTGGCCAAGCTGTGGGGAGTTGTGGCTCAGGAAGCACAGGACAGTTTGAATGCCAGGTGCAATGACCACCAGACACGGCTGTTTTGGAGACATGGGAGCAATGCAACATGGCAGGGCTGTCTGCACAAGCGGTGCCACCAAGGTGCCACTGGGAGCCGTGTCTGCAATGTGATTGTCAGGTGCAATTGCAGCACATGCAAACATGGGGGAGCTTGCTTGAGTGCCAGCAGTGCAGTGCCAGTTCAAAGTAGGGCAGCTGCCCGGAATTATATTTAGAACTTGTGCAATGGCTGTGTGCAGTCCACACTATCACATCTTTACCTGGTTTACTTCTAACCAGGGCATAAAGCTGTGCTTTGCACAAAACCAGTTTGCCTTGAATTTGGAAAAAGCACAAAGCAAGGATTGCAGCTTGTCCTGAAAATTTCACTTACCTATGTGTCTTACCCTCAGTCACAGAAGCACAAACCTGTTCCTCCAAGGGGAACTGCATGCCTTTACTCTCACTTGCACTCTGCAGTCTTGTGTGGTAATTTAGTGACTGGGATCCTCTGGAACTGCAGACTGAATACAAAGACAGATCACGTCTTTTATATCTTTGATTATCTTTTTTGCATTTGGATTGCAAGTTTCTGTTCCATTTTGCAAGTAGCTTTTCAGCACAGGTGTGTCTTTGGTGTCAGCTATCAATAAGTTTGACACAGCCAATAAGAAAGCACGAGAAATTATGTGAGGAGAGTTTACCTGGCTGCACAAATGTTCTTGGATATCAAAAGGAGCTGCCTTCCATCTTCCCATGTGTTTATTCAACAGGTGAGTTCCAGGTGAAAAATTATTATTTAATTAATACTGGAAAATATTAATTCTTTACAGCACAGAGGCCCATGAAAAGACTGGAGGCAGAACTGTGCTCACAAGAACTCCCATGCAGAATGTTCCAACCACAGATTTGTCCCTGGTGTTACAGGGTATATAATGACGTGGAGCTGATAACACCATCTCTCCAATGGAGGGCAGATGGCTTAAAATGTCAGGAGCAGGGTTGGGAAGATGATGAATTTATAGATTCTGTGGCTTAACCACAAAACATTAAATTTGAAATTCCGTGTTTGTGGGAACCAAACAATATTTTCTTTTAGTTCTCAACTTATTTGTCTATTTTTCCTGCATTGTTATTTTCCCAGTTTTTACTTCAAATCACTTTTTCTAGCAAAGGATATTTTAAAGCAATAAGGAAACATTTTGTACAAAAAATGAACTGTTTTGACACTTCGAAAATTCTCCCCTGATTTTCTGCAAATACTGCTCAGCAAATTCAGTGCAGTCTCATCAACACCTTTATTCTCATAATCTTATGCTAAAATACTATTTTGTGCAAACTTACTGTCTGACAGGGAAAATAGTGACATATTTCTTCTGTGAAGGCAGAAATTAGGACTTAGTGAGGAGTTTGAATACTTTAGCCCTTTCCCCTGTCTGCTAGTGGCACATTGTGTTCTCCTAGGTCACAGCACTTCTCTGATTATTTCCTTTTTCTCTGGATGACAAGTTCTCAGTCGAGTAATTCTACTCAGTGTGTATCCACCCAGCAAGATTAGCGAGGGGAACTGATGCTGATTGTGATTCTGGGTATTATTTTGATAAAAATGTCTATTGCAACTTCTCTTCATGCAGTGAACAGGTTGTGGCGTGTGGTTCCAGGTCAAGGAAATAGATTTCATTTTACAAAACATAGTGGGACTTCATCTGCATGAAATCTTAATTGCATTCTTTGGCGTTACTTTAAGAAAGCAAAGCAAATTAGAACCAAAGCAAATGCTATCTATCCTTTGCAAATACCTTCCCATTTGAAACCAAACATTGGGAAGCTTTTGTTCATCTTCTTTTACCACTATGTCTCTTACTACATAACGGAGACCACATTGGACCTTCCACCTTCAAGTCCAGCCCAGTGCAGCCTGCCTTACCCTGCCCCTTCAGACTCTCAGGCAGTTTGGACTCCTGCTTTTGCAGTAGCACAGCAATCTTTTCCAGGGACCTGTAAGTACTGGATAACGAGGGGCAATACTACCAACCTTATTTCACACAGGATCTTGACCCCAGAGAGAAGTGGTTTGAAGAAGATCATGCTGCGAATCAGAATCAGATCCAAGCTCCTGGGCTCAAATCTGCTGTTGCACAGCTGCCCTTCATTGACAGCAACATGAGTCAGAAAGTGTCTGTGCATATGGTTCCTAAAATAACTGGTAATCAGCAAAACTCAGACCTTTTACTCAGTCACTTCTCTTGAAAGAGTCTTGCTAGGCCAAATTTCTTTTTCTCCCTCCATCATACAAGTGCTGCTCCATTGAAGATAATGGATTTGTTTACATATATCAGAGAACAAGATGACCATTGTGCTGTTCAGGAGGTATTTTATCCATGTAAGGATTTGGTTAATTACCATTATTTCGTTACAGGCAGGTTGGTGGTTTGCTAACCATAAAAGAAAGTAAATCTTTTTTATTCAATCTAATCAACACACAAAGTTGGCTTAAAAGAGAGGTGAGAGAACAAATTTCAGGCTAGAAATGCAGTGTGGGAACCTTTGGATATTTCTTTGTGCAGCTCCACCATGCCAGCCACACAACTTGAGCCAGTTCTGTGTAAGCCAGTTTTACAGAGAGGAAGCAGTGCAACAAAGGCAATTCCACTGAGAGTCACAGTCCTGCTGAGATGCTGTGTTTGGCCCAGACAGACCCTAACCTTGCCATATTAACAGAGCTTTCTTTTCTCTGTAACACCTCAGCAAACCCAAACACCTACAATTTTGGTATTTTCACTTTTTTTTCCCCTTTTGTTGCTCACTCAAGGGTTTTGCTGATGTTGTTTGAAAAGCACAGTCATATGACTAAACTGACCAATTAGAAATTTATTAAGTAAGCTGTAAAGTTGGATGATTTTAAAACATGTTTTTTAAGGTTCATGAGAATTTTTTCCATTATGAAAGGAAACCAAATCAAGTATGTAAGTTGTACCACAGTGTGCATAATGCAGAAATCATTTGGCATCAGCCAAGCCTTCTTGAACCATTCCTGTACCATCTACAAGCTGTTGAATTACAAAGTTCCTGCTTTGTCAACTGCCTGTTGCTTGTCCTCTTGATTTAATCCAGTAGTTGCTAAGGGAGTTTTCTATCCAGTGTTCTCAAAAGAAGGCAGGGAAAGTCTGCCTTGTATCCAGCATTTGTTCATCTCTGAGTAAATTGCTCCTGCTCCAGCACTTCACCTGTGCTACCACTTTGCTCTGAGTATCACATTCATCATCCATTAGCTTGACTTGCTGTATCATGACTCTGCTGCAGTGTTATACAGAGATTTTCAGTGCAGTGCTGATGTGGAGGGTGTCAGACACCAAAGGAGCAACCCTTGCTCAAATTGTCATGTCTAAGGTCAGTCTCTGACCTCACAAACAATGCTTCCTTAGGTGGCTGACTTATGGACAGGCCTTTTCCTTCTGTTGCCAGAGAGATCACTATACGACCTTTCAGAACCTTTGCTTGACTTGTTACTTTATTCACTCTCTTTTTAGGAAAAGTGTGGAGAAAATGCTGAAGGAAAGATCATCCATGATGCTGACTGACAAAAATGCAATTTTTCGTACTTTGATGTCTTTCTTTAAATAGTTTTTCTGGGCTAGGGACAGTAGATATGTTTTTAATTTATTTATTGAGCAGGTGATCCGCCAGAATGTAGAAACACACGGTGCATATGACAAGCCTTAACACAGCCTTCAGATGCTGGTGTTTGTCATGGGAAGAGTTCAATGCCAGTAGTCTCACCTGCCCCCTTCCAATAAGGGTCAGAAATTTCCTGGGGAGTTTCACCCCAGGCTGCAGCCCAGCACAGGTGACTCAGCACCATTTCCCTCCTGAGGCCTCCTCCTGAGTCCAGTGGTGATCCCCAAGCTTATGAGTGTAGACTGGATGAGAAAGCCTGCAACAATAGCTTCTGCCCAAAGCATCTACCTGTATTCCCATGAAACCAGGCTCCATTGTCTTGTAGTCAAACTTCCAGGCTACCATCTCCATGTTTTCTCCTCTGCTGCTCTTTGTGCGTGAGGAATCCCTCCTGTAGGCATTCAGAGAGCCATGTCATTATCCACCTCTGTTCCCCACCTTACAGTTCCTTGTCTTCTGCAGTGATGCAGTGCTGACACCTTTGACTACCTTGCTGACAAATGTTTTATCCCACCACCACCTGTCATTGTCCAAATTTTGTCTTTCATCTTCAGACTACAAGGGAGGTTTTGGGCAGGCGGTCATGCCTTGCTTGGTAGAGGGCAGTGGGATCTACAGTTATGTTCCTATAAACTGTGTCAGATATCAAACTATAGCGCACTAATCTTATCAGCACAGTCCTCCTACTGGTCTGGTCCATCTGAGTAATAAAAGCTATGAGTTCTCCCACAAAACAAGCAGAAGACCTAATATTTGAGGGATGCAAACTACACGTGCATCAGCCCAGGGAGTATGGGTGCTGCTAGCAGAAAAAGGGTTAGTCCAGCCTTTTTTTCCCTGCAGTCCCTGCCAGGTGGATGAAAATGAATCACATTTCATTCTGCTCTCAGTCAGCTGAGATTGCTCTATAATTTTGTTTTTAGTCATTCGTGACTGAGACCTTCTCTGGCAAATTTAGTCACTGAATGTTTTTTTGCTGTTTAGCCCCAGTCGTTTGAAATCTCGGGGGAAAGCCGGTTTCATATTGCGACAGCTGAGAGATGAGCAAAGGGAAAGCTGATGGATGTTGATAATATGGGCTGAAGATATTCAGCATCATTTCCATATCCCACATTGCTGGCCAGAGATACTCAATTCATTTATTCATCATCATATACAAAGCATTTTAGTCTTCAACTCATAATAGCTTGTGACCTTAAAGAGACACAGTCAAGTACTTTTTGGGCCAGAATTTAACCTACTGTAGAAATTGCTATCTGCTGAAAGTGATACATAATAATAGCTGCTACCATTGCCATTCAGCCTGCCATCTCTACATACTATACACGCATTACAGGGAAATTAATTTCATGACCATTAGAAGAGACAGAAGTGTATAATTTTCCTTTTTAACAGCAGGAGAAACTGAGGCACAAAAGTCAAACCACTGGCCACATAGAAAATCAAGGACAAAATTACACAGAGGATTGAGGACTTCTGTTCCTGTTATGAATAGGCAAGCAGTGTCTTACACATGCTAAATAGTTAATTTATGTTAATCCAGCCCTAGGTCTTGAAGGAAAGTTTCCAGAAAGAATTTGAGAAAGAGTAAAAAAAATTCCTAAAATGCAAAAGGGCCCTTTGCTGTCTGTGCTTTAGCAATGTTAGCAAGGAACTATTCCCACTATTTCCAGTGGTTTCACAATGGCATTGACAAAGCTTCTGAGGCACAAACAGGACACCAAATCAAACAGAGATGTGAAAGTATTCCTGCTTTACCCAGAGAAAGATGGATGAGCCTGGAAGGCAGAGGGGCAGGGCAGAGATGTACATCTACCCATGAGCTTATGTGTGCAGGACACAATGGCAATCAGTGTGATGAGAGACGTTTTGTTCCCCATTTTCCAAGAGGAACTTAGGAGCACCGCAGAGTCCTGCAGCCTCTCTAAATGGAGTACCAGCTCACTTGTCATGATCAGGAAATAAGTCTGCAGCAGGATTGCAAAGGGCTGTGGCACAGCTGAGACGTCTGGTCGTGTTAGCATGGTGAGACCCTATGGTTTCTGTGGAATGGTGCTGGCTGTCGACAATAGGGGCTGATGGAGAAAGCATTTCCATGAAGTTAATGGCTGGCTGGTGGAGGTTAAGGCCTGAGGCCATTATTACCATTGTAAGTTCTGGAAATATAAAAATGCAGGGAGAAAAAAATAAAGAAAATTGCCTTTTTATATATCAGAGGGTTTAAAGTTGAACTGGCTGTTGCCATGGCTACAATATTCAGTTTGCAGTCTTTAGTTATTTAAGACCAAGGGCTCGATCTTGCTGAATCAGTGAACTCAATGGAAACATGTCACCCAGCCTCAGCAGGGGAAGAATGAAACCACGGTAGGGTGCTAGGAAAGGAGAACTGATTCCCATCCTATTAGAGCTCATATCCCCTGTGCTCAAGAAGGCTTTCTGAGGAGCAGAGGCAGTACCTCTGTGAGGAGATGGGAATGGCTGCAGGGTTCTGTGAACTCCTGAAGTTCAGGATCAGGCCCGGATGCTCACACCAGTTCTCAGTTCCTTACAGTACAGCATGGGCATCTTTGGAATGGAAAGGACAGGGAGCAGGGCTGATAAACTCTGTAAACCCTAGCTACTACATAAATATTTGCACTATATTAATAATTTTTAAGATCAAGGCCTCTTAAAAGGGGACATAACTTCTCAGTGGCAATTAAGCATGTTTTGGATCACAGAATTGGTAAGGTTGGGAAAGACCTCTAACATCTCTGAAATATTCACCTTATTCCCAGAATGGGCTTTTCATGGTTCATCTAGCAATGACATAGTTTGTGTTTATGATGGAAAACTGAAGTTTTCCCAGTGTGGATTTTCAAGTTCTTGTTAAAATGGATTAGAATCCCTTAAAGATTGCTGTCTATTTGGATTAAACTGTGAAGTCAAATGAGACCGTGGTAGAGTACCAAGAAAATGCAACCAGCAGGAGTTTGTTCCCCATCTTTGCTTCTCTTCCAGGGGATTCCCAAGTGGACACGCTACCAAACAACATCTCGTGTTGTAAAGCCCTGTCTTACAAAAAAAGTGGGTCTTGATGTCATTCTTCTGTTTCTACACTTGCCAGAGAAAAGCCAGAATGATTTCACAATCTTTACAGAAAGAAACAAGAAGTACAAAATTAAGTTCTCCAGGTCAGTGACAGCCCAGTGTGCATGTCTTCTGTAGCAGGTTGCCACAGTGGCACAAAGTAGCTGCTTTTCTGTATGTTTTAACAAGTGTGTTATAGACTTAGATGCAATACTGAGAAACATAAATGCCTCATATTTGCAGAACTGACTACCACACCAGAATCTGAGGTGAAAATGGATGGACATGATTTTCTGAGTTGTGCCTCTCCCCTAAAGTATACTATCTGTCAGTAGAAACATATTGTCTCGGAAATTAACACAGTAGTTTTGTATTTACTATAGTGCTGCCATGTCCCAAAGCTGCACTGCACTGCCCAGGATTTGTCTGTGGATCCCCATCCCCTAAATTTATCTTGCAGGTTCATCCTAGGATATTCAAAATGCTCCCTACATGTGTAAGTTAGCCGTTTCCCTGCTCTTCTCATCTATTATGCACATCCCTTATTGCCTCAAGAATAATGGTGGTCATGTGTCCCCTTTGAGACATCTGGTTCGGCTGGGCTGTGGTTGTGGCTTTTCCTCCTCACCAGACGGAAGGTAGAGCACCCCCCAGACCAGCCTCAGAGCTCCTGCCACCCCCAAGTGAGACTAGATAACAGTGCCCCATATTGAGACAGAGACAGGAGAGTTTTATCAGGGAGGAACATGAACCAAATCCATGCTTTGGGATTTCACTTCAAAAGAAAGATACCATTAGCAGCCCCCTTTGTGTTTGGCTGCATGGGTGGGCAGGCATTTCATTAATGTTCTGAGCAAGCACAGGGAATAACTGCCTGAATATGGTTAGTAAACAGCACAGGGACACTGCATTAGTACAAAATTAAAGAATTCAGGAGGGAAAAGAGAGATTTCCAGAAAAATTAAACACACCCAGATGACCAAGGAGAGGTCTTATCTCCTTGGGCAGAGCTACAGCAGTTTCATCAAAAACTCTGCAAGATGACAAGTGAGAGGTCTCTCCAAGAGCTGGCCATATCCTGTTCACCACCAGCAGCACTCCATGCTTCCTCCCAGCTCCTCTGCTAACCACAGTGCCCCTACACACCTCTAGCCTTTTTCCACAGTGGGAACTCTCTGAGTCTCCCCTTTGTGATAAACAGAAATATGATCTAAATTTCCAGTTTAGAGCCGAAAGCCAGATGCAGATTGCAAGCAGAGGACCCACACCTTGTGGAAGAACAGAGGGTTGCTCACATTTCCCTCCTTCTCCAGGAAGAAGGGTGTTAGCAGCAGTTCCCAGCATTTCTGTTAACGTTTCTCTGCTTTCCAGTGATGCAGGATTCATTTGAAGATGTAAGCATGCTAGGAAGTAGGAAAAGGATGATTCCCCCATTCATTAAATCAAAACAACTTGTATTGGGAAATATTGAATTTTTACTGAAGATGGATGATGCAATTGAACTTCCTTTTATAAATGAGTTATTTTTTTGTTGACTGCTGCTGCTGTTGTGAGTCAATCTTAAGACTTGAAGATTGCTAGATAATATTGTTTAGGCCTACATATGGTAGTGAGAAAGGCTGTTAAGTGTCCCTGGGAGAGTTGTTTTTCCTGCATCAGCTCTGCCTCTCTCCTAGAGGTTTTCCAGCAGGGAAGAGAAGATTTAGCACTGATCACTGCTGTGTGGACTGAGGTTTGCTGGAGGCTCGACTGTTTTGTGGGTCACAAGTATGGGCACAGTTATCCCTTCATCACCATTATTCCCACCATGTAAATCTGGATTTGATATTCCAAGGTCACCTCCAGGCTGACCATTGAGCAGGATGAGGCCTGGAATATTGGCCCCTTAATTACAACTTATTACACTGCCTTAGTGTATCCTGTAGTAGCTATACAGGAATTTTATACAATTTACATGGTGATAGGTAATTCCTTCTCTCCTCACATCTCAAACCTGTATTTCCTTTTCCTCTATCTCTCCTCCTCTCTCTATTCTTCCCTCCTTCCTCCTCTTTCCCTGAGCTGTCACTACTGATGAACAAAGAAACATCTTTATTTAACCCCTCGCGACATCTTCTGCATCTGAAATCCCTGGTAATGGCTTATGGGAACCTTCTATTGATTGGGTTAATAGAGAATAAAATTGCTTCATAACTGTATTTCTCTTTGATTTTAAAATTATGTCCCCTATCCCCAACACTGGGAAGGAGCTGTTAACCCTTTCATTGTTCTAGTCCTGCTGGGGCCTTCTCTGGCTGCTACCCAGTGTGGAGCCGGAGAGGATGGGTGGAAATTAGTAAAATCCCTCAAGGAAATATGTGGTATTTCTGTGAAGATAATGAAAATTATCTGAATAGAAGAAATATCATGAAGGAAACTATGCATAGATTGTAAATGCTATTGCAAGAGGGAGAGTGTGCAGATTACTGGGTGCTGTATTTCAGGCCCTCACATTAAAAACTTGGCTCCTTTTTCATCTGTCTCATATTCCTCACCTGTGTTAAAGGAAATGGAGGCCATTCTCTTCTTACGACTTCTCTATTGCCTAAGTTTTATCGAAATGCTAGAAAAATGTAAATGTTGCCAGGCTCTGCTGCCACCCATTGGAGTTACACTTTTCTGTGTGTATGCCTTATGCAGCATTTTGTGGATATTTATCTGGGTTTGAAGTTTTTCCAAGGTGTTCATAAAGTGCACAGAGAGGAATTCCTTCTGTCTCTGTACTGCCTGTGGCCATTGCAACAGTGGATAAATATGAACTTATACTGGTCACCAAAACAAATTGCCAAAGAGCAATTCAGCTGGAAAGTTAGTCTGCAGTAGGTGTTAGAGTTTTACATATCTTCAAGATCTCCTTCCTCTGTCTAATGGCATTACTGCCCTCATTTCTAGTCTTTAACAACTTGTCACAATGGGAGATGATAACAGTGACATAATTTCTTATGGTAACCATATGTTCTTTCAGCCCAAAGGGTCCAAGTGTGCTTTGCCAATATGTGTAGCAATAACCATCACTCCCTGGCTGTGGAACAGCTATTTGAAAGCACAGAGGAATCTATGTGGAATCATGAAGAAGAGAACAACCCAGTTTTCCTTTGGAATTGTACTGATGATAAGAAGGAGGGTTGTTTCAGAGGGCTCGAAAGGTATTCTCAAATATTAATTTGATCAGGACAAACAGAATAAATACCCCATCATGACCAAGGATCTTTAGGGGGAACAGTAATTAAGAATATCAGCACTTAACTTGCTTTTTAAGCACTGCAAGAAGCACGGGTCCTTTTAATTTTGTTTAGGCATTCATTCAGCACCAACTCTGAAAGAAGAGCTTTCCCTCAGAATAATAAATACTGTTTTCTCAGGCTCTGTCTCTCCTGCAGTTCTCTTCCATGGCCCAGCAAGGCCTGTTAGTAATTAGGTGATGAGATTTGACAAGATCACAACACAGGCAGATATGGCTGCAGGTTTCTGCCTCAGTTTTCAATTAGTATTTATCTGAGCAAAACAGCTCCTCTGCTATATTGTAGTGGCTCACAGGGTAATTTTTCAAATGAGCATTTTAGTTAATATCCCATAATGACTCAGATATGCAGACTGAACCTCCTAAAAGATTTAGATGTTTATGTATTTACCATAACAGCTCCAGCTCTTGGACTGATTCCACAGTAATGCCTCTTTCCAGACTGGTTCAGGGCAGTCTATGACAACCACCACAACATTTGTTCTTTCCATCTCAGGAATGGGTTGCCACAGCTGATACAGATGCTTTGCCTGTCTGCTGTTGATTTACTGCAGATGGAGACCCTTCTTAGGCAGCAGAGGCCCTGCTCTAGTGACAGCGTTCACAGCCCAAGCAGCACAGTGTCCCTGCAAAAACAATTCATGCACATCTTTTGCCATTATTCATCATACCAGACTTGCCCAAAAATACAGTTTGAAAACAATCTCAAGCCTTTTCTCCTGCAGCTTGGGACGTTCCCACCAGTTCTCACAGCAGTAGCTGTGAGAGAAAACAGATTTTGAGAATGGTAACTGCTTCTCCCTGAAAGCCTGGCATGGATGTCAATACAAGCACCAAAGACTATACCATTACAGTCCTGATTTGGGCTATACTGCTCAGGATTTTCTCCTGCATGTCATTTACACTCTTCTTATCCACTGCTGGCAGTGATGGGGATATGAATCACATTACTGCAGCTGATAATTTTAGAAACACTGCCTGGGAATGCTGCTAAATATAGAGAGGGGCGAGTAAAAGGCCTTCCTCTTGTCAGGCATCTGTGTAGGTTCTTGGCATCTGTCTTAGTTTGAAAGGCAGGTGTCTACTTGGGAAGGCAGGAGCCTCCCTTGGAACAGAGAATGTAAACCCCCTCTCTCCAAATTATTATAATTTTGAAATTAAGGTGCTCTCAGGCAAAGATACAGGGATAGGAATAACAGTTCTTTACTAGTATGTATAAGAAGGCAAACAAAACAACAACAACTCCAGCATTAATAATAAACAGAACCAGGACCCAGCAGCAGCTTCCCTGAGCGCGGCACTTCCCCCTGTGCTGCAGTTCCGGGCACAGCCAGCAGGGGCGCTGGTGGCTCCCGGCGGGCAGGGCGGGTGCGATGATCCCCCGCGGCTGCAGGGGGCGCTGTGGGGCGGGCTCGGGGAGCGCGGTAATGGCGGCTGGGCCCTGAGGGGAAGAGAGGGAAGGGATGGATCAGAAACCCCGGAGCTGGGGCTGAAGGGATGGATCAGAAACCCCGGAGCTGGGGCTGAAGGGATGGATCAGAAACCCCAGAGCTGTGGCTGAAGGGATGGAAGGGATGGATCAGAAACCCCGGAGCTGGGGCTGAAGGGATGGATCAGAAACCCCGGAGCTGGGGCTGAAGGGATGGATCAGAAACCCCGGAGCTGGGGCTGAAGGGATGGATCAGAAACCCCGGAGCTGGGGCTGAAGGGATGGATCAGAAACCCCGGAGCTGGGGCTGAAGGGATGGATCAGAAACCCCGGAGCTGGGGCTGAAGGGATGGATCAGAAACCCCGGAGCTGGGGCTGAAGGGATGGATCAGAAACCCCGGAGCTGGGGCTGAAGGGATGGATCAGAAACCCCGGAGCTGGGGCTGAAGGGATGGATCAGAAACCCCGGAGCTGGGGCTGAAGGGATGGATCAGAAACCCCGGAGCTGGGGCTGAAGGGATGGATCAGAAACCCCGGAGCTGGGGCTGAAGGGATGGATCAGAAACCCCGGAGCTGGGGCTGAAGGGATGGAAGGGATGGATCAGAAACCCCGGAGCTGGGGCTGAAGGGATGGATCAGAAACCCTGGAGCTGTGGCTGAAGGGATGGAGGGGATGGATCAGAAACTCCAGAGCTGTGGCTGAAGACAGGAAGGGATGGAGGGGATGGATCAGAAACTCTGGAGCTATTGCTGCAGATGGAAGGGATGGAGGAGATGGATCGGGAACTCCTGAGCTGTGGCTGAAGATGGGAGGTCTATGGCAGGCAGGGAGTGTGGGCTACAGAGCAGTGAAAAACTCAGAGCAGTGTGGAGCAGCAACCCAGCTCCCAGCAGGGCAGAGAGGGGCAGGCTCGGGATCCCCGGACACCCCAGAAAACGGCGACAGGCTCCTCTTTTAGTGAGGCAGGCGATAACCAGCTCCCAGTTCAGGGGCTGCTCCCAGGAGCAGGGGCTCACCCCACAGCAGAAGAGACAGGACCGAGCTGGGCTCCCACAGCAGCAGAGTTCCCCTCCCTGAGCAGCAGCTCCACTGACCTCTGCCAAAGGCCGAGAGTGAGCAGCTGCCCCCAGCCCTGTCCTTTACCTGCCCCCACACAACTCTCTGTATCTTCCCCCTCCAGGAGAAACTTCCAGAGACAAAAGAAGTGTAGCCAGGTGCTGCACTCCTCTCCTGACTTTGGCCACTTCTTTTGTTTTGCTTACATATGTACCTAGTAGTTAGTTTCCTAGCAACTTATGGGAAAAAATTCTATAAGTAAAAAAGAAAGAAATCTAACCTCCAACAGCATCTCAGAGGTACAGGTTGTGATTTAAGGCTCTGGAGAACCTTTGATGAAGCCATACCTGTCCATCACAGAGCAGAAAGCTGCCTAGGACCAGCAGAACATTACACAGGTTGAGAGGTCTCCCAGGGCCAGGCAGCATACTGGTATTTTGTCAGGTAGGACTCTGCCCATGAGCACTGTGACTGAAGGTTTCATTTGAGATCTGCTCTTTGTCATTTACACGGATCTCCAGGCTAAGCAGGAAGGAAGAAACACTTGTGTTTGCATCCACAAGCTGAGGGGTAAAACACATAGGCTGCAGTGGATGGAGAGAAGAAGTAGACAGTGTAGACCTCTAGGCAGCACATGAGGGTACAAGCCTGCCCAACAGGGAGAATTTAAAACACCATTAAAGGCCAAGTGAATAAAACTATAATGCAGCTCATGCCTCACAGCTTAACTGTGAGGACTTGGGTTGCCATACAAGAGATGATGATGCTGCAAAGATCCTTTTGGACATCAGCAGTTGTAACTCATCTCAAGTGGTAGGGAACAAGGAGGAATTATGCCAGTATTACTTCTTTGAAGAAAACTAGGACTCTGTTAAGATGTTCTCTCTCTAAGTGAAGGGTTTCCTGCCCCATTAGGCTGCTGAAAGTCCTTGCAGAGCTGTCAGGGGGCAGGAGAGCCAGTAGGAAGGTGAAGGCAGGACCTTCTAGTCAGTAGGACTGAACTGAATGGGAGTGAGAGTAAGAACAAACTTCTACATGTCCCTGCAGTGCCAAAGTAATGCAGCTTTATTGGTGCAAAGCCACAGCCCACTCTTGCTGGCAATTGGAGAGAGATTCCAAAGTTGCTATGTTTAACAGCTTTGGTTTCCTTCAGGAGCAAGACGTCACCCTGGAGTGAGCTCCCACAAGTGTTTCGTCATCTGTCTACATGTAAAGGGAGTTGGAGAATTATTGTTTTCCCTTGTATTTTTTGCTTAGATTTTTGTTTTCCCTTTTTTAGGTTTTCCCCTGAAGACCCAAAGTGCATTCCTTTGCCAAGTTCAACCAAGCAATTGTCAGCATTTTCCTAAAAAATGTCCATTCCCAAAATGGTTTTCTGCCCCTAAAATGTCAGTGGAATTATTTGAACCAGTTCCATTTATACTGGCAGAAAAAAATCCCAACAAGATGCCAGTATACATCTCCATGCAAATGACATCTTGCAGCCCTGTGATAACCAAGACTTGGAACATTCCTGTACATGGAAAGAGAAAATAAATGGTGTGGTGTGCCTGTGTTCGATGGGTGACAGAAAGGAGAGCCCATACAGAAAAGGCCTTACAAGCCAGAGCAGAAGAGAGCTTTCATCTTTTTCCAAACAGAAAAGAGTCTGCATATCAACTGTAGAACAGAGGTACAATTTCTATGCCAATATCAAATGAATCCTGCATGCCAGTATAGAAGGAAATTTACAGGTAAGAGAGCATTTCTGTGAATCACACAACAAAAAAGGTGCTTAGACTGCCCTAAAAGCAAGTGCTTTTTTTCCCAAATTAGCCCAGAAGAGAGCCTACCAATGAAAAAGAACCTGCATAAAAAATCTCTTGTAGCTGCCCTTGAAGAAAAAGAATGACAGAACCAGGCTTTTCAAATCTAAACCAATTAACAAGGTAAAAGAAAAAGTCTTATGATAATTAAAAATTAAAACCAACAAGACAACAGTGTAAAAAATGAAAGAAATTAATAAAAAAATTAGCAAAGATGAAAAAACCCAGGGATGGGAGTGATATAAATTGAACCTATTATAAGGCACTAATGACATTTGAAAACCTAATTTTTACATTGTCAAACCATTTTGATTAAGTGTTAAATGCTGCTCTTACAAACTTGGCATATATTGTGCAAGAGCAGTAATTTCTGGCTTTTATCTTTTTCATTTTCTCTGAAAAGCTGCTTGTGTGCTGAAAGAGGCAGCAAGCACTCAGGATTTATCAGTGCTTCTTTCTCTTGCATTCCTCATGCCAGGAAGGGCCAGTCCTGCCTGATAAAGGCTATTTTCATGTTCACAGGGAGTAGGTCCTAAGTAGTGTTGGGGAGGTGAGTGAGGAGAGAGAGGTGAGAAATCATGAAGACATTGGGTGCTGATGACAAAAACAGGCATCTTTCTGACTAGGAAGCTTCTCTCCTTTTTTCCTTTTTTTTTGCCTCCTTTTTTTTTCTAATTTCAAAAATGGAATAAGCAAAATAATTGAAAGAAAGAAAATTGACTTTTTATGGCTTTTTAAGTGCTTAACATGAAGTTTCATCTAGTAAAATTATTGTTATTTTTATCTTTAGCTGCGTCGTTCATGCTTCTCCTTAACGAAGATATTTCTCCAGTCAGGATGCCAGCTGCAAGGAGCCGCGCCGGGAATGACAATGCCCTATGCAAATACAAAGCATCAGCTATAAAGGCGCTCCGGAGCAGCCGCCCTGCTCGAGAAGAGCTGCTGGAGGAGGAGGAGGCAGGCGAGGCCTGGCCCCGGGCAGGGCAGTGACCCCGGGCCGGGGAGTGACCCCGGCTCTGCTGCTGCAATGGGAGGTGAGGATGCTCCACACCTTGGATGGGTCCCTCAGTACGGGCAGTACCACAGAGCAGGGAGTGCCCAGCCAGGGAAGAGAGTGCTGGACCCACTCACACACCAGGGAGGCTCGGGGAGGCCAAATGTGGTTATTGACTGGGGATTTGTGACTCCAGGCACCGAGGCTTTGGTCTCCTGGAGTCACTTCAGTACCTCAGGCCCCATGGCATCAGTCCCTGAGGAGCTGAAAGTCTGTGGGATTGCCGTGTTTCAGAGCATCGGCTTGTTTCTTCTGGCCTGCAAACTTTCACTGACCAAAATTCAGCAACATAATATACCAGGCACTGGTAGACTTCTGCTAGGGGTTGCTACTCCAGAATTGGCCAGACAAGAATGTAGGGAAATTACCATTGGGAAACTAGGAATTTTCAGCAAGAAAAAGAATTGTAATTTTTTTAAAAACTTGATTACTGAGAAAGGGCCAGGAAAGCACTTTGCAGGCAGGAGGGAGTATAGGACAGTTTGGACTGTTCCTGGGTGCTTTACACCCCTCAGCTCTGTCCATAAGAGAGTGACAGACTTGTAAATGACAGATCTGGGCTTGGTGACAGAACAGAAGAGCCCCAGCCCAGCATGATGGTCCACATGCAGCACTAGGTAACAATATGCTTCTCCCCAGCACACACAGATCAGCAAGTCACAGTAACTAGGACAGGGACATGCAGGTATTGTCACCAAGAGCAGCAATCAGATGAGAGGTGATTACACAGAAAGCAAGTTGGGCTCAAGAAGCTGGCATAGCTGGAAATGATGGTGCAGAGAGACTCTGTCTGCTTTGGCAGGGCACAAAGTCTTTTTACAGAGACATTGCATCCCTCAGGACAAAAGATTTGATCACAAGTCTGTTGGTGCCAACCTGCATAGAAGAAAAATTACACATTACAAAATGCTAAAAGACAGCTAAAGGGAAGGAGTCAGAAGAGGGGATAGAGAAACAAAAATAAATCAGAATCACCGCAGAAAAAAAAGACTGAAGGTATAATTAAAATATAGAACTTTCGGAAGGCAAAGATTTTAGAAAGCAACAAATATTGAAGAAAATAGGAGGGGTGTATAAAAAGACAGGACATAAAGCCAGGCAGCATGGCCATTGTAATTTATATCAATTTTTAGTGCTCCTTTTCCTCTGCCCTAGGAATAGTTCATAAACCACAGCATTTATTATAGGGGTGGTGTCACACACTGCAAACCTATTTGTGAATGTTACCACTGGGGGATCACATGTGGAACTGGCTTCCATTGCAGCTGACAGGCTCAATAAATTCAAGAAGATCAAGAAGAACACAGGTGACAGGGAGTATTTGGAGTGTGCATGCTATTCCCTCTTTTTGTTGCACAAAGAAAGGAATGTGAATCCCCCATCCTACCAGTCACCACAATTTTATTGTAAGCCTTGTAAAATCTGATGTTAAAGTCTAAGCTCTCAGGTCATGCAATTATGTGAGTTTCTCCTTTCATTTTTTAAAATGTCAGTTTCTAACCTGTCTACCTATGAAGAAAGATGTGGAAGCACAAACATGTACAGACTCTAAGCAAACTAATTATTGACTTTTTTTTTTTATATATCTTGATGCTGGGTCCTTGATTTTGAATTTCCAGGTTACATACTAAGAGCACAACAGCTTTCTTGCAGCCAGCACCAAGGCATATGTGAAGTTCTTACCATATTCCTCTATTTGAGGAACTTATTTGAGGTCTGGTATCTTCATGAACTGGCTTCTGAAAAACCTGCAGGTCTTAATGTGAGCTATAGAGATTTGACCAACCTTAAATTTAAAGGAAGTGCCTCATAGAAGTGAGTGAATACAACTAAAGTCTACAAAGGTTAGCCAGCTTTTATTACCTGGATACATTCCTCATGTTTAATATTTATAGTATTTATCTGCTCCTTTTATTTAATGGCAGATATCTGGGAGCAAGCATCCATTAAATTCTGTCAAAACTGGATACAGCTCCAGGGTGCTAAGAACAACCATGGTGATGAGGATTTTGGAGTGAAAATGCCATATTGGGGGGGGCATTGAAAAATTAATTTAATGATGTGAGAGAAGGAGCAGCAATTCATTAGGTGAGAAAGAGGGAATGCAGGGAGCTGCATCATTCATGTATTGCATGAAAAAGAGTAGCAAGATAGTTGAAAACCCTCTCCGGTCTGTTTCCAGGTGCTGCAGCCACCTTAGATAACAAGGTGTAGATAACAGTGTAGACACAGGAAAATATATTATTTGAAAAAAGAGTTGTACTCCTGTCAGAAAGAGCTGATTGCTTTAAGCAAGGCCACTACAGCATAGCCAGGATTTCTGCTAACTCTCCTCTTAGCAGGAGCAACGTAGTCCTGTTGTCTCATGACAAAGAACAGTGGAAGTGAAGATTCACAGAGAGTTTGGACTTCATCTCCCCTTTCTAGTTACCTCCAGCTCCTGTATTTCTGCCTTGCTGTGGGAACTGGCTGTTTGATTCTCCACTGCTGTGCCACAGCTTGTCTCCAGCTGTGCAACAGGAATATAAATCATGCCAGTGCTGCAGCAGGGCAGGAGAGATGGGAGCATTTGCCTTGCTAAGGCTCCTCCAGGTGCTTGTGTGGATTCCCCACTCCGGCCCCAGGAGAAGCTTCCCATGGCAGCCACGGCTGCCAAAGCCATGGTGCCACTTCCCCCAGGACTGTGCTAGGGACAGGGCTGTGACAGAGCTCTGTGCCAGCACAGCCACTGTGCAGCCTCCTCTCCAGGGAGCATGCAACCTCTAATCCATGCATGGCTCCTGTTTGTGGAGAAACAGGGAACTGAGGCTGCAGCTTCTTCTGGCAATGTGCCCCTTCCATTTACAGTTTAAATACTCTGGAAAATTTAGAAGGACAGACAAGCAGAGGCTGAAAGGTTGAATTGTTTACAGAATCAGACCTTGGGAAGAAGCAGATTTCAGACAGGTTACTCAGGTCTGCGTGATGCACATAATGGCTCCATTTGTTTGTGAGATCTGGTAGCCAAAGAACCTGTGTTTAGGAGGGATGTAGAGATGAGCTGATGGACATCCAGATACGCAGATTTAGCAGACAGGAGTGTGTGTATGTGTTCACATCTGTCTGTATGTGTGTGTGCTTGCAGGACAGAGCAAGTCAGCAGAGCAGTTGTCTCATCATTTCCCACCATCCTGGTTCTTGTTAACCTAGTTTGAATTTTTTGGCTTTCTTCCCTCACCACCTTGCTCTTTGTGTGATTATCTCTCTTCTAGTTGTAGTGCAAGCAATCCAATTCCATTCAGTGCTTTGGCAATGCTAATCACTGGCTCTAGGTTAGAGAGAGTGAAGTGGCAGCTGGCTGGTAAATTCATCCTCAACCTTGCCATGGCAGCTACATGTGAGCCCTGAACAGCCAGGAATTTGTGCTCTGCTCCATGGACTTCATGGCCTGAGGAACAACAACTGTCAGAACTGTATGGGACTAAAAGAATGTGTCACCACTGAAGGGACAGTGCCAGTTTTGGAGGTGGACTGGAAGAGGGAGAGAAAACAAGGATTAAAAAAATAGAGGAAAGAAGAAGAAAACGGAACAAACACTGTGATCACATTCTGCCTTGTATGACAAACTGGTGCTAGATATTCTTAGACTCAGAAACTTCATTGTTTTCCTGCAAAGAGAGAAGCCAAAGGTGGTAGAAAAAAGGCATTTCTATTGTGCTGACTTTGAGATGTGAAGCAGTGCACTCCAGCTAGGATTTCCCAACTGGTTACCTATTGCCTGGTCATGCCTAGTGTTGGATTTAATGTTCTTGGCTCCTCTGTTTAAGCAGAAACTAAAATATTAACTCTTCCCTGATTTATTTTTCAAAATCTGTCACAGGACAGCTGAAAGGGGCAGGAGAAAGGCAGCATTGTCTACCTAACAAGAAGGAAGAAGACAGCAAGGAGTCTGGGTTTATCACCATTTCTGGCACTGACTTACTGCATGGTTTGGTTTGGTTTTGTCTTTTGCTTCTTCTTAGCACTCTTGTAAATATGGTGGGTATATGTAAATAGCCTCCATGGGCTTGGATGGAAGCCATGCAAGAAGAAAATTTATAAGGGCATAGAATGGTACTACAGAGCCTTAGCAGAAAAACCGGAAAGAGGTAGCTTCCCTGGAGTCACTGTGAGATATTTTCATTTGTCTCTTGGCACAGCAGCTTCAAGGCCTGACATTTAGATGCCCCTCCTGTGGTTGGCTCATGCCGTGCTGTAAAGGGGGTATGAGAAGTGCACCCCTAAGATGGGGCAGAGTCCTGCAGAGCAGCAGCACTGGGTTTGGCAGCAGGGAGAGAGGGATTTGCACTGTTCCCAGCTGAGGAGGAAGAGCAAACAGAGACATCCTGCAAGAGGCCGCTACTCTTGAAGGGGAGTCTGACAGGGTGAAGGTCATACAGTGAAAAGTCCTTGTGTGTTGCAAACTCTCAAACCTTCTCTGGGTCCCCTAATTACAGTGTTCTCCTTCTCCCCAAGAATTTCCCTTTTGAACATGTAAATCACAGGCAGTTTTTTGTTTGTTTACTTGGGTTGGAGGTGTTTTGTTTTGTTTTTTAATAAAGGAAAAACAAGGATCGTGTGACTTTTTAAAAGACTCTCAGATTTTTGGTACTTTACTCCTGAGTCTTGAAATCCTGTGACTAGCATTACTAAGTGACTTAGTACTACCAGTGTCTCAGATTATTAAAGATAGAAACTGAAAACTAGTTTGGAGAAGTTAATGTTTTTTCCTCTAGTGCTCCACTCAGCTGGCTGGAGTGATACCAGCCCATTTAATTTCCTTTCCTTCTGCTTGTCAGTGCCACTGTCTGTTTTTCATATTGGTACCAGGAAGCTCCTGAGTTTATGGCATATTTCAGGGAGAGAAGTCCTCTGTCAATATCCAGTGATTCTGCACCTCTTTAAATAAAGTGAATAGGATATTAAAAATATTGGTGATGGTTCATAAATTCATAAAGCTTACATTTTTGCAGATCCAGGTAGGCAGTTGAGGCCATTCCCTGCTGTTGCTATATTCATCATCCCACCCCTTCCAATCTCATTTTTCTCTGACTTTTCTACCTTCCCTTAGACGTACTCCCTCTTCCCTTTCTCTTCTCTCCAATGCTGTCTTTCTCATGCTGCCTATGCCAGCCATATCCCTTTTCCTCTGAACACCTCCTCCCCTGCAGCTGTGGTTTCACACTGCATTGTGCATGGCCCTTTCTGCCTGCTGTGTTTCCATCTTGGCTCTTCTGCTCTCCTCCTTCTCTCCTGTACCTCTCAATTTTTCTCTTTGCCTTTGTCTCCTGCTGCCTCATTCTTCTGTCTCCCAAGGGCTGCTTTCCCAAGAGAAGCTAAGTCGAATTGATCTGCCATTTAATTGCCTGATGTGTTCATTGCCTGTGCCTGCTGTTTGAAATAGGCCTGCCTGAAAGTCCCTGGGGGAGGCCAGGTTGTGTGGCAATGGGGGAGGCGGATAGATGGGCTGGCAGCAGCTCAGCCAGAAGGCAGCTTCCTCAGAAACAAAACACCTGCCACGAACACCTGTGCTCGTAAATGTCTGCTGCCATCCTTGGGCAGGTCCCAACGCCGGGAGAATGAACGTGTCTATTCCGTGGCATCAAACCAAGGTGGCTTCCTGGCATGTGTGAAAGCTTCTAACTAGCACTTATACTGAGCACTCCATGTTCAGGTGAAGAGCTGCAAGCCAAGAGTCACACACCTCTGTAGTTATGGGTTCAGGCAAGCTGGGAGGAGTCCTGTCAGCCCAGCAGCTGGGCTCCAATGGACCTTATCATTGCACCTTCCTGTGGGGTGGGTTGCTGGAAAAAACCTTTTTCTGGCTCAGAGACAGGGCTCCTGAGAGGTGTTTTAAAGACTTTTATTCCATTTTTAGTCTCATGAGAAAGGTGAGACGGTACAGATGTTACAATTCAGGCCATCAAAATCAGAAGCCAAACTATTTCCTCATTACAATACATTATAAGCATTTTTTGGCCTATCAGCTTTTGCCACACAATGCTGCTAATGCTTCTAAGCCAATCATCTATTAAAATACCCCACCTGGGTCTTGCTACAATACAACTTTCATAGTTCTATTTCTCAAAAATATCTGGTCTGTTTGCAGGGTCATCATTTGAGCTTGTTTCCAGTTCAATTTCTCTCTCATCAATGTCTGTCCTATTCTGTGGCATTTCTAAGTCAGCACACCTCATCTGAGAGTTTGTACACAGATGTACAAGACTATGTAAGCTTTCAGTCAGGCTTTGAGAATTCTCTACAAACCTATTTCTCACATCTCCCCCTCTTTCTTGAATGGTAAAAACTTGTTTGATGGTCTTTTTCATCATTTGCTGTACACAGTGAAGTATGCAAGGCACTGCTACTATAATAATTAATATATATAAACCTATTTTGCAAAGCT
>VWYP01027252.1:0-17766 GCA_013400435.1 Pycnonotus jocosus | reverse complement strand
AAAAAAAAAAAAAAAAAAAAAAATCAAAGTGACTTGGGCAATCACAATGTTGATAAAAGGGTTTATACCCAACTCACCCATTGCCTCATATGTCTTTGCAAAAGCATCTTGCTTCCAGGCTTGGTTTGAGTCACTCAGTAACCTTCTGTGCTGCAGCAAATTCTGCAGAGCTTAGAAAGTGAGTTTTTAGAAGCTCTTCCTTCTTCGTCAAAATTGACATCTCCCTTCTCCTCTCAGCAGTCTAGCAATCGTGCTGTTCAAACTGCCTTTCCTCTAGCTCTTCCCAACATTCCTTGCAGTTTCTTTTCTCTTCTGTATTTGACCAGAATCAGTAGTCACAGATGGCAAGGATCAATCTCACTTTCAAGTGGATCTGCCTGACACAGTATTTAAGGATTGAACACAATCTAAATGTGCATAAAGGGGGAAAAGACACATATTACCGCCCCTGATGGCCTACTAAGTTGTACTGTTTATATTAAAATGTCATCAGAGATAGAAAACAAAATAACAAATAATGATCGGATACTGCCATTCACCAATATCCATATTTTCCATAAACACCAAAGGAATTTCATTAACACTGGAGGATGGCATGCTTTTCCATGTGCAATCCCACCCACGACTGATCTGACAATCTCTTGAAATCAATCTGAACTCCTCCATACAACATTTGGAACAGTCTTGTCAGGTCAGAAGTCATGGGTGATATACTTAAAATCACTTTCCATCCCCCAAAAGATTTTCATGAACTCTTATATACCCCACTGACATCAAAGATAATTTTGGAATTTCCCTCAGGTCTCTCATGTGGCCTCTTTGCCTGAAAGACAAGGCTTTAGTGTGATGTGAATGAACCTACACTCAGTGCCTCGGGAATGCCACGCAAAGCCAGACAAGCAATTTTCTGCCAAAATCTGTCTAATTCATTCTGTAACATTCCTAGTAATCTAAACGAATTTACATCATACCAAAGACAATTAAAAAAAGCTGAAATTAATAATTTTAATGTATAATAGAAACACAATGAAACGTCTAAAAACAGTCACCATTTCATTTGTAAAATGTGCATATTCTGAAATTCTGTACCTAGTGAATGTGAAAGTTCAAGACAGTCAAGTGAATCACTGCTTTTGCAGATATTGTCTCCTATATTTTTCCTGATAACATTCCCAAGCACAAGAACTCCAGATCTGATAGGTTCTTAGTAGGAAATGAGGGGTGGGTCACATTCCAAAGTCTGCTACACAACAACTGCAGTGAAAAAATGACTCCTTGGCTTCCTCACTAATGGGCACTTACAACACTTTGGAAAGACATAAGATTTAACATTTCCCCACCTACAGACAATTGTTTTCTAATGTATTTCCTGTCTGCTTGGTCAGCTCTGTGCAGAGGCAGCAGCATGGGAACACCTGACACCTTTTGCGGAGCTGGAGGCAGAGGGGAATGTGGCACAAATATATTAGTTATGGCAAGCACCATCCAATCCTCATTTTGACCTAGATTCAGCAGAGGACTGTGCCTTAACTTTAATTTGGTAAGATGTCCTACCCCATTTAAAATAGGGCGAATTTCACAGTTAAAATAGTGATATGTTAGATGGGTCACTGTAGTGAATACCATTCTCTGCTGTGTTTTGGTTACTGTCAAAGCTACTCACTTACAATCCCAGCAGCCAAGAATGACTTTTGCTGCTTATCATAGACACATTCGGCTTCCTGCAGCTCCTAACCTTTCTAAACTGAATCACTAGACAATTAATTGATTTATCATTGTTGTCTAGGAAGAAACTAAATTGGTGGAAAGTGGAGAAAATGTCAATAACATTATCTTGGGTCAGACAGTGGTTTGGCATGGGATGTGAGTGGGCACATAAATTAATTTATGTGCTTTCAGGTAAAACACTAAAGTATCTCATGGTGAAACTGTAAAACTAACTAGTAAATTTCTGCAGGGATAGGATGCCACAGGATATTGCAATGTTTTGATTTAAATTAATTTCTACTTGTTCTTTCTTTATCTTCCTCCTAAGCTAATTCTGAAATTTCTTTTGGGAACAGAATCCCTCAGAGAAAATGAAATTATGAGTTATTATTCATTATTCTGCGTATAAAATGTTTTAATTTGTTGGCCAACCCTCTCTCCTTTCATAAACTCTTCCAAACCTCTGGCTACAGCACAATCTGTCTGGTGTCCTGCTGAACCCAAGTGCCCTGGTGTAGAGCCTGCAGCTCCCTCTTTGAGCCATGAAACCTCAATCTCTTGGTTAACTCAAGAGATGCCCCCTCCTCCTTCAGACTTTTCTCCATTTCTCCTTTCATCTGGAATGCTGTGGTTTATCCCTAAGCCTTGATTTGTGTACAGGTGCCAGGCACGGGCCTGGGTGGGGAGGGCTGCCAGGGGTGGTCTCCCACAAGGAACACAATCTGTTCCAACCCACGCACCACCAGCACACAGCTGAACACCTCAGCTACGGGTGAGGTGCCTCTGAGAACGTGTGTTGAAGAAAGGGTAAATAATGCTGCAAGCAGTCGAGAGAGAGGAGTGAGAGAAACATGTGAGAAACAGCCCTGCAAATACCAAGGTGAGAGAAGAAGGAGGGAGAGAGGGTGCTCCAGGCACTGGAGCAGAGATTTCTCTGCAGCCTTCAGAGAGGACCATGATGAAGCAGATATTCTCACTGGGGAGGATACCACGCTGGAGCAGATGCACATGCCCTGAAGGAAGATGCAGCCAGAGGAAAGGCCCATGTTGACGCAGGGGAACAGCATGAGGAGGAAGGAGCAGAAGAGAGGAGCTATTATGGATTAGCTATAACCCCCATTTCCGCACCAGTGTGGGGGAGGAAGTTTGGGGTAAGGAGTGAAGGAGTGAAGTTGCTGCTGGCAGGGAGGAGGGATGGGAGGAAGATGTTTTAGTTTTTGCCTTAATTTCTCATTATCCTATTCTATTTTATTATATTCTTAATTGGAAACAAATTAAATTAGTCTTCCCCAAGGTGGGTCTGTTTTAGCAGTGACATTAATCTATAAGCAGTTTACCTGTTCTTTATATCAACCCATGAGCTTTTCCACCCTATTTTCTACTTGTATTGTTGAGTAGGTGGAGAGGGAGAGAGAAGCTAGGTGGGCATCTGGCAGCCAGCCATGGTAAACCCACCATATCCTGGCCCCACCCCCCCCCCAAAAAAAAGGGGGAAAAGAAACAAAACAGGACCACCACTCTGTTTTTCACTCTGCTTGAGTATTGCATATTTGTTCAGCCCAGAGTAAGTCTTGTGTAAACAAAACAAAGATCCAAATTGCTGGAACAGAGACTGGTTTAATATTGTAGGACTCTGCTAGCACTTTAAAATGCTCATAATTCATAATTGTTCCTTCAATATGATTACCCACAATCCTATCTGACTTTCTCTATTTCTTACTAGTGGATTCCTTGGGGACTCAGAGAAGCATTAAAGCTGTTTATAAGCACTTCCAGAAGGGATAAAGAACTAACAGTAGCAGAGAGGAAAGGGCTAGGGAAGATCCTTATCAAGTTCTTTGCTCTTTAACAAGGAGACCTCCCATGACATCACACTCTTAAATTTCATCCGTGCAGAGGTCAGTGCATACAAAGACAACCAAATTTTCTGCATATCACAGTTAAAATTCCACCCTGTGTGCTTGCTGCCTGCTCTGCAAGTAAACCACTCCTAACACATCCTTGAGTCCTCACACCTTGTTACTCACCTCTTTGCCTGCAGATTTCCTGGCTATGGAGCAACATATGTTTTAAAATAGCTCTGTTAGGCAGTCGTTCAAATCATGCACCTCATCTTGTCTCTGTAATTGCACCCAGAGGCATTTCCCACACTGCCCCTGATCACAGAGCTCTGTGCTGCATTCTTTGGTTTACGTGGCTTTATGCTAATGACAGGGGTCACATGGAGGCCTTTGATGATCAATATAATGCCCAACACAACCTTCTGAACATATCTACCCAGTAAATCATGTAGCATTTACCTGACAGATTTATTCCGGAGATTACCTGACAAGTTTATTTTCCTGCTTATGGAAGTAATTGGCACCCTCTGGTGGTGCATGGCTCCTACTGCTTGACAGCTCTGCCCCGATGCCATAAGCAGCCCAAAAAGTATGGTATCAATTTCTGCAGTGATGATAAAATCACCTACAAGCCCTGGGAAAAAAAAACACTGCTAAGTTCTGAAAGCATAATTAACTACATTCAGCTGCTTAGATTTCAACCCACCATGCTGTACAAAGTAAAAAACAATTAAGAAGAAGCCATTCCTTTTTTTCAGCCCCTACAAATTTGACAAACCAGACAACCCCAAACCAGCCTACACTTTTATATTTTCTTTCATTTGAGATGCTGAAATTTTACAAAAACACTATAGACAATTAAAATGGAGTCAAGCAGGAAGATACCAGGACTATGAAACTTGCAGTTGTTTTCCCAGATGTGTGTCTCTTCCTACAGGGAACGTTACAGTAGAATTAAGATTTAACTTTTTGTTTAGTTTTGTTTGTTGGGGGGTTTTTTTGGTTGTGGTTGTTACTTTGGGTTGTTTTTTTTTTTTTCACATTTCACAATAGCAAAGTATAATTTCACTGACAGAGCTAATCTAAATCAAATTTCAGATTGGTTTGACTAACCGGTAGGATCAAGGAAGCTGCTTTGCTGGTGCCTACCCAGTCATGCAGAAGATTATGTAAACTCCCTCACAGCACTTGTTTGTAGAAAGGGCAACACACTGAACTGTACGCATCACGTGTCATGGTATGAAGGGCAATAAGGCAAACATTATCAGACCTGGGGCTGTGTGTGCCCTCATTCTTCTTCTTTTTTGTCAATGGAGCGTTACTGCTGACAATATTGAGAATGTCATGGCCATTACTCTGACAGCACATGAACTAGTGGGAAGAGATGACCAATTTTTCAAAATTATATATCCTTTGCAGACAGACGTTCACATTTGTAAAGTAGAGGTGGGAGCTACAGTTTATTCAATGATGCCCAAACAGCCATTTTGCCTGTCAAATAATAGTTGAAAATGTTCAATGGAAAGAACTGTCTTAATCATGTTTTCTAATTAAAAAAACACAGGCATTTTCCATAATGTCAACAGGGCTTTGTAACTGTTTTCATGGAAATGTTTCAGATCATGCCTTTTCTCTTAAATAAGAGAGCATTGAAGAGATCCAGTGGCAGGGGGATCCACCATGTTTTGGACCCAGTTTGCTTGTTTCAGTATGCTGGTAGAGAGTGGCAATACTCTTGAGTATTTCTATCCTCATCCTTGATGATCACCATTATGAAGAGGAGATGATTGCCTCTCTACTTTATACATAGTGAAACTGAAATTAAGATCTGTAAGATAAATTGTTGTGTTGGGTTTGCATGGCCAAACTTTGGTAGTGGCAGGGTCATAGGGGTGACTTCTGTGAGGAGCTGCTAGAAGCTTCTTTCATGTCCAGCAGAGACAATCCCTGGTTGCTCCAAAGGTGGACCTGCTGCTGGTCAAGGCTGGGTCAATTAGAAATTATGGTAATGTCTTTGTTGCTAGCATATTTAAGAAAGAAAATAAAGTTATTGCACAGTTATAATTGCAGCCAGAGAAGAGCAGGGTGAGAACATGTGAGAGAAACTACTTTGTCAGTGGAGAAGGAGAGGGAGGAGAAGCTCCTGGCCCTGAAGTTAGAATTCCTCTACAGCCTGTGGTGAAGGCCATGACAAAGTAGCTGTGCCCCTGCAGCCCATGGAAGTCCATGGGGATGCAGAGATCCACCTGCAGCCCATGGAGAACACCCACACCAGAGCAGGTGGATGTCTGAGTGGAGTCTGTGAACCCATGGGCTGTGAACCCATGAGAGGTCCATGTGCCACTGGAGCAGCCTGCCCTTGAAGGACTACACCCTATGGAAGAGTGACCCTTGGAAGAGTGACCCATCCCTTTGAGGGAAGGACTGGCGGAGGGACTCGCTTTGCAGCCGTTTGTGTTGATCTGTTTCTCGTGAAATGAACTCACACTGGGAAAGTTCACAGAGAACGGTCTCTCATGGGAGGAACCTCCTGGGGAAGCAGCGGAATGACTCTTTTCTTTGAGCAGCAGGAGAAAAAATATGTGATTGCTTATCATAACCCCCATTCTCTTCTCTCTGCAGTACTGAGGGAGGAGATGGAGCTTGGGAAGAAGGGAGGAATGGAGTAAAAGTATTTTTAATTTTTTTTACTTTTTATTATCCTGTTCTGGTTTTATTAGCAATAAATTCAATTAATATTTCTAATTTGAGCCTGTTTTGCTCATTACAGCATTTGATGAGTAATCTCTGTCATGGTTCTTATGAACCCTTCTCATGAACCCTTCATTATATTTTCTCTCTCCTGTCCAATTGCAGAGGGAAGTGAAAGAGTGGCTTTCGTAGGTGCCTGGCATACAGCCAGGGTTAACCCACTAAGCTTGTGTAAGGTCACAAAGGATGTCTGCATCAAGCTTCCACTGCCAATTTATTGTACTCCTAATACAACGATCTTCCACTAAGCTCTAGGATCTATTTCGGTAATTATTATTTTCAACTTAATTTTAGTAAATTTCATATCACAGACAAAAGGTATAGGTCTGTGTTTCTGTAGGTAGAAAATGTCTTTGAAAGTCACATGGAAAAGATTTTTATTCCAAGAAGAGTTAATTTCAAAGGTATTTGAGGCCTCTAATTGATCAAGATTCTTCCAATTCAGCAATATATTACAATGTCTGTTAAAGAAAAGAAGGAATTCATAGAAAAATATTGTCCTTCCTCATCATTAAAAATTTTCCTTTTGGGCAGTATTTTGTGAGACATCTGTCAGAAAATAAGCCATAATTATAGAATTAATCAGAATGGGTTTGATTAGAAAGGACCTTACACCATCTAGTTCAAATCAAATTGGGGATGCCCAATTTGATCAGGATCAAAATAGATCAATTTGCTCAGGACTTCATCCAACCTGGCCTTGAATACTTCTAAGAATGTGACATCCCCAACTTCTCTGGGCAAACCATTCCAGTGCTTCACCACCCTCTGATTAAAGAATTTCTTCCTAATATCTAATCTAAACCTACTCTTTGTTTAATACCGTTGCCTTTTTGTTACATCCTGATCACTTAAATCCAGGGCTAAACCTGGGTAGATACAAAGGGGGAATATCAGATACCAGATATCCTTGAAAGGTAAAAATCACACAAAGGTTTAGTGGCAAATTATTGAAAATCAAAGAACTTTGGCAAATGATCTAGTTCAATGCAGTACAGACTTAGCCCATCCAACAAAGAAATCTTTAAACCCATTTGATGTTACATTGTTACATAAAAAGACAGAAGCAGAAGAAAGATAGAAAAAGAAAAAAAACATGGAAGAGATAGAAAAAAAACAGAATGTTCCAGGCTGGGTCTCACAACAGCTAAATAAAGGGGCAGAATCACCTCTTTTGACCTGCTGGCCACATCTTTTGTCATGCAGCTTCAGATGTACTTTGCCTGCTGGACTGTGAGCACAAAGTTGGCTCATGTCCAGTTGTTTGTGCACAACAACCCCCAAATCCTTCTCTACAGGAATTCTTTCAATAGGATTGCTGTGACCCAAGTGCAGCACCTTGAACTTGTTAAATTTCATGAAAGTCTCACGGGCCCACTTCTTAAGCTCGTCCAGGTGCTCAGATGGCATCTCATCCTTCTGTTGTGTCAACTGCACTGCCCACTTAGCTTCATGTTGTTTGCAAACTTTCTGGGTGTGGACTTGATCCCACCATCACTGTCATCAGGCTTGTGGCTGCTTAACACCATCAAGTGATCCTGAACCTACTGTTTGCTTATAGTGGTAGGAACTTCACTCCCCCCACACCCACGCAGAGGATCAGGGACTTCAGAGAAGCAGGAAGCCTAATGCCTGTGAAGACTGAGGAAAAAAACTCATTGAGTGCTTCAGCGTTCCCATCAGTTGCCACCAGTTGACCCTTCTTGTTTCTCAGGGGGGTACATTGTCTTTGGCCTTTCTTTTCTGACCTGTGTACTTATAGAATCCTTTTTTAAATTTCTTCATGTCACTTGCCCAGTCCTGCTCTAGCTTTGCCTTGGCTTTCCTAACCTCATCCCTACACGTTCAAACCTCATCCCTGTACTCTACCCAGGTCACCTCTTTCTGCTTCCACTGTCTGTGCATTTCTTACAGCTCAGTTTGAGGAGCAGATCCTTGCCCAGCCATGACAGTTTCAGCCCTGCCTTGCTCCACTTCCTACACACCAGGACATAAAGTTCTTGTGCTCTAAGAAAAGTTGCCTTAAAGAATTTCCTTAAGGACAGTTTCACAGAGGATCTCCTTCACCAAGTCCTTAAACAGCTGGAAGCTTGCTCTTGCAAAGTTCAGGGTTTTGACTTCACTTCTCATCATTTATCACTTTTGAGGGCTGGGGGTATTCCTCAGTTTTGTCTTCATTCTCTTTTCCACTGGTGACACCCAATAAAGGAACAAGGACAAGGTTGCAAAGAGCAAGTCATGGCAAAGCCAGCACTACTTTCATATGGATCAGGTATACCTGAAAAATGCTCTATGAATAATTTCTAATGGTGGAAAAGAAACAAAATCCTCTTGTTTGCCCGAAGATAGAATGTGAATGTCCTCATTTACCCTAAACCCTCTCTGCCATCAGATAAGATCTCCAAATTTTATTTACAAAGATTATGCTAGCCTTCACAGTGGTTAAAAGTACAGAATTTAAGGCTGAGATTTTAATCTTGTTACCTTCCTACTCAGGACAAAGAGGAACTGGAAAACAGCTTATTTATTTAGCAAGGTAATTCAGATACTGATTGAACAGTTTAAGGATGAGTTCTAAAATTTCCCTAATTCTAATTAAAGATAAATCTAAAAAAAATTAATTGCTCTTCCTTTAAATATTCACAATATAATTTAATCTCTGGCAGCATTAAATACTATGCAATATTCATTTTGTATTTACATCAATATATATTATTCTGAGAAGTTTTCATGTGTTCTGCACTGCAGCTTACCACAGCAGTGGTTTGAAATTGCCTCAGAACATGAATTTTAAAGCCTCTTCGTGCAGTATGTGGTCTTTATAGTCAATTAAGTTGAGAGGGAGAGTTCTGGAACTGCCAGCTAGGACTTTCAAGGTTGGTAATACTCTTTGTTAATATCTCTCAGTTGTCCTCAGGTCTTTCTTCCCTCATTCCCCTTCACGAATATACATATCTATTTTGTTTCGTTTAGTAAGGGAAATTTAATGTGCTGTTTGTCATTTTTGATTTCACTTTTTATTTCACATTTTCTTCAGGGGTGGGTATACTATTTATATGAATGCAGATCTCAGCTGTAGTTACAACAGCCATTTAGAAATTACTATTTTCCATCATGACAGCAATTATCCACTGAATTTAATTTTGAGTATAGAGAAGATGAAGATCAAAAATATAACAGTCCACACATACAAAAGAAAAAGTGAAATCTTGTTTGGATGAAATCTTTTTTGCACACCTATGAATAAAGTAACTTTTCATCCAGCTGACAGATCTAGAGCAAAATAAAGTTACTGAAAATATTTGAACATAGGGCATTGTATGCCATGCATCACACTTGCTCAGTCTCTCTCTCCTGTGGGTCTTTGGACATGGAATCATTTGTGTTTAAGTTTTTGTAGGCATGTGCTTCTAAGAAATAGAGATGCAAAAGTTATTTTCTGGAAGATACACCAGGTCAATCCAACTATTTTACTATACTCAAAACCTATTAAACCTCTTGTTAAGTTTCATGGCAAGATACAATAAGACCAGCCTAATTCAATATCTTTCCACCATATGTTATATATCAGAAAGAGGTTTTGGTTTTTTGATCCCTTTGTTCCAGATATCTGATAATGCTAGCTACAGCATTTTGTAGGATGGACACTAGAACGTATTTAAGGCAGGAATCTGCAGGGCCAACCATCTTTGTGTCGGTTTGACAGGGGCTGATCGGCTGTGATTAAAGCTAGGGAGGAGGTTAGGACTGAGTCAATAGATACCTGTAGGCTTAGGTGTGTTTACTTCATACAGGATCTCTCCATGCAAGGCTTCCTGTTCAATTTTTTATTTGAAACACTATTTGTCTCTTGACTCACGTGTTTCCACGTGCTAAACACCATAGCACTTGATGCCATTGTATAAATTGGATAGAAAATTTATCTTGGCAAACCAGAAACTTGAAGTTCTTTGTAAGGAGGAGGCATTATAAGGCTGCTGAGGAAGCAGCAGCAGCTAATCATGTGTTTTTCTTCTCTTGTGCAAACCAATAACTTAAACTCATTGGAGACTGTCCATGCACTCCTTTCTTTTATAATGCAAAAGTCCAGCATGTTTTATACACGTCTATAACTCCATGGGGTTTTTGTAAAGATTGTAAGCTGTCTTTGCCTATTTCCATTCTCTTTATTGTACCCAGAAATCACATAATTTCAAGATTTCACCTCAGTTGTATCACTGTGATTTTGATGTGCTTGATGCCAGCCAAGCACAACAAGCACAGCCAGCATTTCCTTAGCAAGGCAGGTATTCCAATTGTGTCGTGTTTCAGGTACAGTCTATGTCTGCTTTATGTGTGCACCTGATGTGCTTGTTTGAATTTTATCTTTGTCTCCTAATGGGCATGAGAAACCTCATTTTCAGTTGTCAATTGACTTACATTTGCATGACAATTTTACAAAGAAGACAGAGGAAATGGGTGGCTCCCTTTCAACCTTTTCTTTTTAAGAAAACTGTCAGAATCTGTTCCTTCACATTTTTTTACAGTCTCGGCTTGTATCAAACTTATCCAATGAAGTTGAAGTTCTGGTAGAGCATTATATTTTGGTTGTTTTATCTTTTTAAATAAATCAAAAACATATTTCTCTCCAACCACTAACCAAACATTATTGCAGTGGCATTTGTACAGAAGACAAAAAAAGGATTTTAAAATTAGAATTGATTGCTTGGAGGTAAGAACTTTGAATGAAATGAACAAGCAGGGAACAGTTATCACCAGTTATTTTCCAGTGCATAAATTCCTTTCTGCATTCATCTATATTATATCCAGACTACAATACCAAAAGGAAAATTTGGTTGAGACATAACTCACATAACCTCGAATTTCCCTGAAAGGAGTGTTTTATCTGATTGTGTTTAAACAGGTTCCTTTTCTTTGCCAATAGGTGTCTCTGTTATCCTTTGTAAAACACCAAATACCGCAGGACTTTTTCGGTGTTTCCTAACTTTAAGTACAACTCAGGATTCTTTTTAATCCTCTCTCTTATGCTTTTATTTGGGATCTTTAAAGAAAACAACTAACTAGGAAAAATTCTGCAGCATTGCATCCCAACACAGAGAAGTAAGGAATTTCTTAATGCTGCTTTGTCAGAATTCAAATAAAATTAAAAGCATCAATAAAATGTCTTCCCTCAATATACCTCTTACTCAAGTCGAGGAAAAGTGAGAGAAAACGTCTTACAAATATAAGGTATCCATTGTCTATTGAATCTCTATGTCCTCACAACCTCTATACTATCATGTAATTATTGCCTGATTTTCTAATCAAAATATACCAAATTTTATTTTATCTGTATTACAGCTGTCCATAATTTAAATGTTTTTCTAGAATGTAAACCATCCAGCTAAGTTTACGCAAGATGCATCTGTACCACCATGTTATTAGAGAAAAGGTGTTAGGAAAACAGAAAGATCTCTAAGATAGCATCTCTCAGCAACTCCTGTTACTTCACAATGAGATTAATCAAAGCTGCCCAATCAAAATAGAAATCTTAGAAAATAATCCTGACATAGGCAGCAATGAGAAATGAGATTTTTTTACAATAATCTGTATTATCTTGGCACAAGGAAACCATATCTGCCCCATTGGACAAGGACACAAGATCTGCGTAAGTATTAGATACCTCTGAGGCACACACCAGCAGCCCACGGTACTTTCTGAGGAGTGACAGACAGTGTGACAGCAATTACAGCTGTGGGCTGGTGTAGACCTGATTAAACCGTCAAAAATACTTGTAGAGTTTAGGTGGTTTGTCTAAGAGGAAATCTAGTCTTATTCTGGTTTGCATATTTTTATTTTGATGTGCCTTTTTTTGGTAAAGCTAATATAGGTCTGAGGACTAAGCTAGAATCTGTGCCTGGCTGTATAATATTAACAAAATTGGTATGTACATCCTCATTGCAAATCCATTTTACTTTAAGGATTTTGGTACCATTAAAACCAGGTTCATTCTTACAAACCACCCAAACTTGCAAGCAGTTGCAAAATCCAATGTGTAAGTTATAAAAAAGAGTTTATTTCATCCAAGACTCATCAAGAAGTGATAAATGCAAATTCCAAAACGTGCATTTTATGAAAGCCACTTTTCAGAGCAGAAACACATTTTAATATCAACTGAGTAGATGCTTTATGTTGCAGAAAAAAGTTTAGTGTACCATCTGTTACTTCTAATAGCAAATGAACAACATGAATTGTAGTTAATACTGTTGATGTAAAATATAAGAGGGATGTTATCAAAACTGCTCACTGACAGATATAAACATGTTTTGAAATATGAATGAGCTCAATAAATTTAATATGCATCTTTTACCAGCCAGCTGTTCTCAAAAGATAAGGCAGTAAAAGATTTTTAATGAACCCCATGCCAGGCAAATGCAAGCTCATTTCTCTGGCCCATATGATGGTGGGAAGAACATTTCCCATATAAAACACACACAGAGTGACAGTTTCCTTTAACCCCCTCCATCTTGGGGGAAATAACTATATCTTGTACAGAGCAATGAAAGAAGTGGTATGAAAATGTTGTCATGTATTTGTATCTATCTATCTATCTACCTATCTATCATCTATCTATCATCTATCTATCTATCTATCTATCTCTATGCCTGTATCTATCACCTTAGTAGAGATCCTGTGATGAAGATTTTTTACAAAGGTGTCCAGAAAAATCCAAATAACACTTCTTCATTTTTTGCTCTCCATATGATGCTACAGTGAGGTGAGTTATAACACAGGTCTTGGCTCTATAAATGCTTATGTACCGGGATATGGCACATGAATAACAGCCCAGCCAATGAATATAGCAGCTGCATTTGAGAAGCTCAATATTGAATCAGAAAGGAGTGAATCCTCATTACAGTTTCCTCATTTAAAACTGAATATTATACACCCTCTATACAATATGCATTTTCAACTCTTTGGATGACCAAGATTATTATTTAAGAATTTTATTTATACTATTATCATTAATAGCCATGTTTCCCTTCTGCTAGATGGTATCTCATTGCTTTTAATATCTGCAAAAGGCTCTTTCTTGTACTGAATGGTTCAAGAAAGTGTTTCTTGAGAGAGAACAAGTATCTGAAATCTTTTAAATATTTTTTTATTAGTATTTGGTTTCTTGGCAAAGAACTTTTGCTAGTTTTGTTGATCCATCTAGAACACCAAACTAGATTCTTCACTAACCTGAAATAACAGAACATAAAAAGAGCACTTAATTAATGCCATTTATTTTTAAACAGTTTTCAGATTTCATTGAAAACATACAATTTATAAGTCATCACAGGTTTTAATGCAGTGTCCCTGTGTATTACTCATGCACGATGAATTCTATTCCAGTTAAATAGAGCTATACTAACTTCTGATCCAATTACTTTTCTGCACCTATGCTGAACATTGGTCAATAATAGGTGTAAGCACAAAATTACCATCAAAATTATCAGGAACAAGTGGCAAGATCATCTCACAGAACCTGGAATCTGTATAGTCTGATCTGGTTCCTTTGATTCCCTGTATAATATTTTCTTTTGTTGTTTATTTAAACTTGTTTGAAAGTATCGGTGTAAATTGATAAATTAGGACAATGGTGGTGGTAGTAGATTGACATGTGGCACTTGAATTTACTCCTCTGAGAGTAGAATGTTAGGAGGTTTGAGAAAATCTAGTGCATACAAAATTATTTAATTTCATCTAACTTACACATACCCTGCATTTTGATGGCTGAATCTAAACTGTAAATTTGCACATATGAAGATGCTTGTCTCAAGAGAACTGTTCCTGAAACTTCAGCTTTTACTTTTCATGTGGCAAGTGTGCTTTGTCCTGCTTTGCCTTATTTTTATAGAGCTTTCAACTTCCACAGTATTGATCAAATTGACATTTCTTTGACAGAACTCCAGGGAGCCCTGTAATGTTCTTGGCAGTTTTATTATACTAATAAAATAGTTTATTTTCAGGTGGCAAAGACTAACTTTATGTCCAGAGTAGGAGGCATAATGAAACAAGTAATAAAATGGTTTTCAACAATGTAGCTCAGCATTGCATGTTATAGCTCCATATCCATGGACAGGTCACCATAGAGACAATAGCTTTAAATAATTAACAACAGGGAGACATATTGATGCTCAAATGTCCCATCTTGAGTGTTATCATCAGTAATGACAATGACCATACTCTTTTAAGGATTTTATTATTGTAGATGATCACACTGCATCAAAAGGAAAATTAATAACTAACTTTAAAGGAAACCGACCTTCTTAGAATTCTATTAACGTTGCTCTGATTCTGTGTTTAAATTCAGATATATAGACTCCTTCCAGGAACTGTTGCTTAATATGAAAAAAGTTTTGCCCATAGTTTTTCAGATTTACTTGATAAGAAATTTACCATTTCTTTACCTGATAACTGTGGACAATTTTAAATTTCACTGTTACACAGATGTAATTTACTGAGTACAGGTGAGTGTTCATTTGTTCAATAAGCTTTTAAAAATCATACTGAGAGAGCTTTCCATAAATTCACAGTTATCGGATATGCACGAGGTTTTCTTCATCTTCTCTCCTGGCCACAGTGCTGTTCCCAAACATGTATCTCACTGAAGCAGTAATTACGACAGAGGCAGCAGATAAATTCTGTAACAAAGAAGCTTGGATATGTATGCACACATATAGAGATTAAGTTCTGCTGGGAAGTGATTCCTTAAAGCAAATGAAATCATCCTTCAGCTTTGAAAGACGCTTTGGATTTACTGAACAATTCTATAAAGGAAGAAGATTTATTATTTTAATTATATAAGACAGTAGCAATTATTTCTGATTCAAAACAAGTCTAGAAGTCAAAGATATTTAAGTGAATAAATGGATTACAGTGTGGTTTTCTTGTTGGTTAATTTACACACCAGTCATACCCTTTAATCCTTCATATAAAGACATAGTTGTTTCTTCATTGTATGAAAAATGTTATATTGCTCCACTGGTTAAATTTCCCAAATTTAGAAAGAATTTACTAATAAGAAAAAAAAAAAAGACAGAAACAAGTTCAGGTTGGCTGACATAACAAAATTGAAATTAAGATTCCAATCATAACACTGCTTAATTTAAAATAACAAATACTTCTTGTAGCTATTTTGTACACAGCGATTTTGACACTGCTCCCACACTCATATTCAGGAGTATTGAGCTTACTGCATTTCTTTGGTTTAATTTAATATCAACTCCAAGTAATGCCAAGGATTGTCTTTTTTACTGTTTTTAAACTTCAAGTCAAAGAGCTCTCTACTAAGTTAATTTCTCAGTATTTGCAGATCCTTACATATTCTACTGTGGATCAGATGGATCATAAACTACCTTAGGGATCCATACTGTGGATCAAAAACCACCTTAGGGTTCCATAAATCTGTGCAGCCAAAGTCATGTTATTTCAAAAATCAGTTAAATGTCAAAACTCTGAAAATTTATAAACTAATGTCTCAGAGAGAATGCAATGGATCAGCCATCTGAGAAAGTAAACTAATCAAATAAACAGGAAACAACAGAAAAGACAGCTAAACAACCAAACTTCTCCAAAATGTGAAATTTCTGTTCTTGTCCATACAAATGAAATTTAAGTAATTCAAGATTTAGTTTTGGTAAAGACTTTTCAGAAGTTTAGTTTCTTTTCCCCAGTTTCTTTACAGTTCTCATAACTTGAAACCTTCATGCCTAACTGGCATGTTGTCTTATGGCCGAGGAATTCACGTAACTTCTAACTGAATTGGTCTTAGTAGTAATAGTCTAGAGGAAACAGATTTTATATGGTCAAAATTATGGAGGCAAATGTCCCTTTAAGAATTTATAAAACATCCCACTTAGAAGACTTATTAGAGAGCTAATTATTTAATTTTTCTATATTAGTAATGTTTTTCATCCCTCTCCATGTGGATGGAAGGAAATAGTTTAGGTGCATCACCTTCCACACACTTCTTCACTTGACCTTGGACAGAATGCAAGTGAAAGTGTCCCTCAGCAGGACAGAATCCTAATGTGTGGAAAGGATGTTTAACTTTGGTTCCCCTTCAGCAAAACAACCCAAGTGAATGCTCTTCTTTGCTGTGAGTTCCAAAGAGAGGAGCTGCTCCACTCATCTGAATGCCTCTGAGCCCGGCACCAAGCCCTGACAAGGCTGTCTGCAGATGAAAGGTCCTGCATCAGGAAAATATCTTGCTGATCTTAGATATTTTCCAGATGCAGGACCTGGATCTGGTGTCTACAGTAGCTTTTCTTTTCTCTATTTACTCATCACGACATACTTACCTACAAGAATGTCCTCTCCTTTCCCAGGGCAGGGTCTTTGCAACAGCACTGGAAACTAGATGTAGCTTTAATCAGGATCAATTACAAGTGTTTTCTACTACAGTATCCCTATAGAAGCGTATGTCCCTAAAAGGGACATCACAGTACTGACAAGAAAATTAATTTTTTGTTAGAATCAAGCAAGTCACACCGACATGTTAAATAAACCATGATTTTACGTATATTCTGAGGCCTGTTGGCTTCACAGACAGCAAGAGGGATAATGTTTGCATTTATAACCCTCCAGCATTATAGAGCATATGTCTGCCCAGCTTGTCTGGTAGACACCAGTGGAGTTTTGCCCTTGACAGCTCTTGTTCATACAGATGGTTTTAAAAATGTTATTGGAAGAGAAAACAGCCTGCACTGTGGGAAGCACCTTACATAGGAGCCAAGACCTAACAAGGAAAATTATTTTCATCATTCTCTCCTGTCCATCTGGAAAATTTGAGGAAAATTTGAAGGTTGGCCTTAAAACTAAATTTAAATTTATTTTTGTCCGTTATATTTAGATGTGTCAAGATTTTTTTATCATGATATTTTGAAGATTCTGTTTGAGCGATTTATTAGAGATCTGGTTATTTGACTTGTCTATATTAGTCAGGCTTGTCATTCTTCTCCAAGTGGATGGAAGGAAATAGTTTGGGTGAATCACCCTCCACATCTTTACCCTTGCCTTTGGATGGAATGAATCACTCTCTAGAGAAGCCTTTACCTTCCTGCAGGCTGCAAGGGAAACCGAGCAAAACCAGATATAGGTAAACTGTATGTGGGACCAGTATTTCATTCTAGAATCACACTGAAGTTAGAGAAAAAAATTCCTATCATTGTCAGCTGCTATAGGGCCTCCATCCTTTGTCATGTGAAGTGACAGCTGTAGGACTACTGCCACCAATGCAATAGTGTGCCTCTGCAAAGTGCGTGTTTCTTTTAAAGGTGCGGGTGGTGGAAATTCTGGTAGCTGGTTTCCCTGATCCAGAATATGATTCATTCTCAGACACTCATAAAAACAGTCCTGTCCCAGCTGTCTGCATTCATATTTGGCTAATTTCAAACCCCTACCCTCAAAACAAGCAGAGCAATATGGAAGAGTTGTCACT
>VWYP01027250.1:0-13268 GCA_013400435.1 Pycnonotus jocosus | reverse complement strand
CTTGCCCCTTCCCCGCTGGAGTTATGAGGAATAGGTCATAGAAGAGATTAAAAAAACTACCTCTCCAACCAGTTTCAACAGATGGCAATAGAATACATACTTCTGGTTGCCTCTTGCGTTGTAATCCAAGACAAATTCAAAGTGGGAAAGTACTGGGTAACTCACCAATTCCTTTATATGCCTAGTTCCCCCAAACCATTGCTGAGGAGGAATTTACTGGAAAAATTGGAAGCAGAAATTAAATTTTAAAAGGGAAAGGGTGTACAAGTTAAAATTCCTGAGTCTAAATTTGTCCAAGTTGCAGCACCTTTTATACAGGAAAAATGTGGTGAAATCCCCACTGAAGGTGAAAATGCTGTCATCCCAATAGTGTGGGCCAGTGATGTTCCAGGACGATACAAACAAGCAGAACTAGTGAGTATTGCAGTCAAACCAGGAACCATACTAGTAAGACAAAACCAATACCCTTTAAAATTAAAAAGTCACAGGGGACTGGCATCTATAATTGAAAAATTCCTCCAACATGGGTTGTTAGTGGAAGGTGAATCCAGGTATAATTGTGCTGGTTTTGCATTAATTGATTTGCGGTGAAGAGGGCTTAGAGAACCCTTGCTTTCAGAGACAGAGGAAGAGGATCCTTGCTTATGGGTTTTTTTTATCTTTTCTTCTATTAAAACTGAGATTAAATGCACAAGAGACAGTGTTCATGTTCAGACTCAGATGCTTATTATTTCTTATCTATAGTACAGTCTCACAAGCTGTGAGTTCTAGCTAACAAAGTGAATAATGGCTGTATATCTCTTTACAAGGCATTTTAAGGACAAACTGTCCAATTACGAAATTATACTTAAACGAGTTTTACTTTTAACCCAATAACCAACAATCTGTGGTCTGCAATGTGGACTTTTCTATCCAATTACAAGATACCACCCAAACACATGAAGAAGAGGGTGAAAAAGAAGAACTTAGCCTGTGCCCTAAGTCCTCCATTTTGCTTTACATATATTACTATATTTTAAAACCTTAAACTCTAAGTTTTCTACCATGTGATATTAAGTCTATTCAAACGACACACCCATAATCCCAGTGTTATCTGTCAACTTTGGAAGCCTTTTCCACCACCTCAGGTCAAATGTAGTGTTTTCTTGGGGGTCAGTGCCTGTAAGCACAGAACAACAATTCCAACAATTGCTTTTATACTAAAACAGCCCATCCTTAAAAACTGCAGTTTGTGGGGAAAACAAGCAGTTGTGGGAAGACTGCAAGCTGTCGGAGGGACTTCACATTGCAAGCAGGTTCTGGGCACACTGTTAGCTGTGAAAACTGAAACCACCTTGAAAAAGTTCACAGAAAACTGTTTCCCATAGAAAAACCTCAGGGCATAGCAAACGAGACTCCTTCAGTGAACTGAAAAAAGATCTTAAGAAATGGCAAACTAAATAAAATTCCGATATTTTCTGTCCCTGTGGTGTTGGTGGGAAAAAAACAAGAGCTGAGGTGAGGGGAAAGGTGTTCTAAAGGTTTATTTTAGTTCTGATTATACTCTTTTAACTCGATTAATATTTTTTTTCCTTACACCTTTTGATGTTTTGAGCCTGTTTTGCCCTTGAAGTGTTTTCTCTTAATCTGTATTTCATCCCATATGTTTTGTTTCCTTCTCCTCTGCTTAACTATAGCAGAAGAGAATGAATAAATGGATTTCATAGGTGCACTGGTATTTGGCCAGTGTCAACCCATCACACTAGGGGTGGATCCTTGTATAATTCATCTTTTTAGTTTTGTGCTGTGATTATGCCTTAAATTTAGTGTAGGGTATTCTTTTTCCTTTATTTCATTTAGTAATTTTTATTGTTCTAAGATTGTATTTTGAATGTAATTTTGATAATAATTCTTAAATATGTGATTCATGGAGGTGAAGGGTAAAATGTGCTAGTTTTGCATTAATTGATTTGTGGTGAGGAGGGAAGGAGCCAGCCATGAAAGTGATTCTCTGTGAGGAGCTGCTAGCAGCTTCCTCTGTTCCTGACAAAACCAATAGCTGGCTAGCTCCGAGAATTGGCATGCTGCTAAGCTAATTAGAGAAGCTATAAACACCTGCATGATAACATATTTAAGAACAAAAATCTGCAGGAAGCTCTCTTGCTCCCTGCTCTTCTAAAGAGAGGTGGGGGACCTGACCAGGCCCGCTTCCCAGAGGGGCAGGGCCCCTTCTTGGAGGGGGCTGCTGGACCTTGTTTCAAGCCACCAGGCCATGCTGCCAGAGGCCATCCCTGCAAGCAACCCTGCGGCCTGAGCGACGCCAGGTGGCTGCAGCTCTCTCAGCATGGCTCGTAATGGACTGATTTGGATAAGTCATGGACCAGCCATGCTGCGGATAGAGACAAAAGCAGCAGCAGCAACAGCAGCAGCTTTTCTTTTTTTGGTGTCTTGCATCAAGAAAAGGCACAGAGTGGAGCCGGCTGTCGGCGCAGCTTGCGCAGTGCCTGCAGAGACCAGGTGATCAGCATCAAAAAGCACAGCAAGCAATACCCCAATTGTGAAGCCCAGATGAGATCAACGTTTCAACCCTCCAGATCTCCTTGAAAATTGTTTCAGTTGGTAGAACTTGAGAACAAATGAACTTACGAACACCAATTCTCTCCCGAGTCAGGAAAAAGGAAAAGGTGAAGACACACAAGGCAAACAATGTGACAGCACTAAGATCGATGCAAAAGAGGGAGGGAGAGGAGGAGGTGCTCCGAGCATCAGAGCTGAGATTCTTCTGCAAGCCATGGTGAGGACTAAAAGACAACAAACTGTTTCCCTGTAATTTATGAAGTGCATGGGGGGCTACGGCATTCACCCACAGCCGATGAGAGAAGGGCACTTGTGCTGGAGCATGTGGATGCTGAAAACTGTGACATGGTCAGACTTGAACAGAGAGAGAGAGGCAGAACCCTTGCTTTCAGAGACAGAGAAAGAGGACCCTTGCTTTTATAATCTAGAAAAGCTCATCCTTAAAAACTGCACTCCGTAACTAAATGACCCACAAAAAAAGCAGTTGTGGGAAGACTGCTTTGTCCATGGGAGGGACTTCATGTTGCAGCAGGCTCCTGGCTGACTGCTACTTGTGAAAATTAGAACCACGCTGGAAATTTCACAGAGAACCGTTTCCCGTGGAAAGGACTCCATGGCATAGCAGAAGAGATTCCTCTCCCTAAATGAACTGAAGAGGGATTGTTACAGTGCATAATCATAAATTGTAAATGGTTCATCCCATTCCCCTGAACCCCCCTATCTCAACCCCTTGGTGGTATCACCCTGTCTTGTCAATCACCCTGGTTGATCCTTTCCTATTTGGCAAGGTGTCCAGGTGCCACCCTTCCCATTGTAGTGTAAAATGCCCTTGGCCTTGACCACTCCCCTCCATCTCCCCCATTGGATCTGGATCCCCCTGGTTCAAGTTTCACTCAAGGTGACTTAAATGGTCCAGAATCCATTCTCAGCCATTCTGCCTTCCATCCCACATGGAATAAACATCTTCCTAACCACAGCAGAATCCTCTCTTCATTTCACCAAGCCTCAGACCACGTGGAGCCTAGAGATTGAACCCCCACAAACTATCAAGTGGAGCAGGGCAGAAACCTCAGCTAGCCGGTAACAGAAAGCCCTGAACACCCACAAAGGATCTTTAGATGTACCAAACTGATTTAAAAGTCCCATATTTTGTCTCCTTGTGCTGTTGGTGGGAAAGAATAGGCTGGGGGAAGAAAAGGTGTTCTAAAAGTTTATTTCTGTTCTCATTATCCTATTTTAATTCTGTTAATAAATTTTTCATTGTACATTTTAAAATTTTGAGACTCTTTTGCCTTTTATTGAAGTGTTATCTCCTAATTCTTACCCCATGAATTTTCTTTCCCTCTCCTATGTTTAACTATAGCAGAGGAGAATGAATAGACGATTTTTGCACTGGCATTTGGCCAACATCAAACCTGGTATAACAGTGCTAGCTACCATCTTCACATTTTGGTCGGACAAAACAATTCCTCTCTAGGCCTGGGAATCAAGTGCTCCTTACTGTCTCAGGCCCCAGGAAATGTAAACAAAAGTGAGTTGCAGGGGGGAGCAAACTGGGGGTACATGACTTCATTACCTGAAGCAGTAATTGGAAGATTAAACCCCAATATGCAAATGGACCAAACTTATAAAAGTGTGAAAACTCATGAGCTGTCATCCATTTTTTTGGGTGTAGCCCCTGGGTGAGATTTGTCTTCCCTAAATGTACCTGAAATATAATCACTTTTTATTCTCCTAATTTTGTCTAGCCTTTGTTTTTAGGTAGTCCCAAAAAGGCATCAGTGCCATTTCTTTCAGGTGTTGGATCCCTTCCTCCACGATCTTCCAGGGCTTTTTATCACTGTGCTTCTGCAGGCGATGTCTTTTACACTTGTTAGAAGCCACTCACAGAGAGAAAGGGGTATTAGCTCCCTCATGAATGCTTGCTTGATAACCACATCCTGCACCAAGGATCCCAAAAGCCTTTCTTCGTTACCATCAAGGTGCTCGCCTTCACCCATGAAGTCCCAAACTTGCTTCAACCTGGCCAGAACAGCTGCACCCCTCTATCATGTGATGTCTTTTCACAGACTACTGAGATAGTAAAATGCCTGGGACTCAGTGATGATCTCAGGCTCTGGGCTCCTCTGCTGTTTTTGCAGGACTTGGTATCTGTCATGAATGAGTATGTTTGAGATTGCTTAAAAAAATCACTGACAAGTGTATGAGCAAAAGTCAGATTTCATATTAAGCAACAAAGCTATCCTTGTTTGAAAGAGAGGTGTCTGCTAAGGAAGGCAAGAACCTCTCTTGGAATGAAGAATATGACTCCCTTCCCTTTAAATCAGTATAACTTTGAAATTAAGGGATTTCAGGCAAAGATATGGGAAAAGGAATACGAGTTCTTTACTAGTATGTATGTGTATAACAAGGCTACCAAACAACAACAATGGCAGCAACAACAACANTTGGAATGAAGAATATGACTCCCTTCCCTTTAAATCAGTATAACTTTGAAATTAAGGGATTTCAGGCAAAGATATGGGAAAAGGAATACGAGTTCTTTACTAGTATGTATGTGTATAACAAGGCTACCAAACAACAACAATGGCAGCAACAACAACAACAAAAAAACCAAAAAAACCCCAGTAAACTGTCTCTTTCTGCTCTTTAAGCAATTTTCCCTTTGGGGCAGTTATGGTCTCAACTGGCAGGGATGCTAACAGGCTCCTGGTGGGCAGGGCAGGTGTGATGATTCTCCCATAGCTGCAGGGGTGCTCCAATGTGAGCTTGGGGATCACACGGTTAATGGCAGCTTGGCCAAGATGGGAAGTCATAGGCAGCAGCTGGTCGTGATTGCCACACTACTGCACAGAGATGGCCTGTACAGGGACACCCCACATGTTGGCTCGAAACAAACAAAAAAATAATTAAGCAGACTTGTAGTGCAGGAAAACTGCAGTAGGCCGGGATCTCCTTGTCCAGTACACAGGAGTGGCCGTGACAACATCATGGGCAGAGAGTCCAGTGACAGCTGATCCCGATGTTCCAGCACCACACACGCTGGTTCTGAGTTCCAAGCAGTCAGGTGGCATGGAAAACAGCAAACAGCTCCTTCTTTCCACAAACCCAGAAACTGAACTGCCCAAAAACCCAGCCAAACCTCCAGGGGTAGCCCCCTCACCTTTTTTTTCTTGTGATATCAACTGCAATCCACCCCTGGCTAGGGCCATTTCAATGGAATGTTGTGACATTCACCTACATCTTCTGTTTTCTTAAATATTGGTAGTTATGGTTTCTTAGCAACAGGTGGGACAAAATTTCATGAGAGAAAGAAACAAAAGGAAAAATCCTAAACTCAACATTATCCACCCTAAACTATTTCCTATACCAACATGTTACATCAAACTTCAACCCATCCATGAGGCTGTCTTTGCTCAGGGACCAGGTTGAACCTGGTGGGTGATGCAGAAGGATGGAGAGACATGATACATACCTCAAAGAGACCTTGTTTTGGCGTAAACCGTCTGTCACATTGTGTCTGTGTCTAGATCTAGATGTATATATGTTTATAGATAGGGTAATGTGTGTATGTATATAGTTTAAAAGTTTGTCTTTGCTCGAGACAGAATTAATCCAAAGAGTTTTTCCCAGCATATCTCTCATGTGCACCACCAGAACTGTATCCCCATCTGTTGTTCTCAAGGGCTCAGATTGGGCAGAGTCCAGCTTGGTTGGTGGAGCCTTGGGAGTTAACTAACCACATGGCCTTTGCTAAATGCATTTCCCAGTTTTTGAAGGTCCCCCTGCCCAGTGCCTTCCAGGTGGTTTTAAGCAAGCCATTGCATTGCTCTACTTTTCCAGCCACTGGTGCATGATAAGGAATATGGTACACCCACTCAATGCCATGTTCTCTAGCCCAGGTGTTTATAAGGCTATTCTTGACATAAGTCCCGTTGACAGACTCAGTTCTCTCGGGGGTGCCATGCCTCCAAAGGACTCCCTTTTCAGGGTCCAGGATGGTGTTCTGAGCAGTAGGATGAGGCACAGGGTAGGTTTCCAACAATCCAGTGGTGGCTTCCGCCATGGTCAGCACAGAGCTCTTGCCTTGGTGGGTTTGAGGTGGTGTGATGTAGTGTAGCAATGTATTTGAACAGCTTAGGCCACAGTGTGCTCCAGCCAAACTGTCTTTAGTCATTCTTATCAGAGGCTTCTGAAATTCATCAAGGTTGCTAAGACATAAATTGTTCTAAAATAAGAAAAAAGAGGCTGAGAAACAGAATACCAAGACTGCAAGAACTAGATAAAGGAGGGCCGTGAAGCATTGAACTGTAACCAATCATATTTCCTGAAAGGTGCATGCTAAATGTGTGGACAAGATAGAGGCACCAATCAAGTAATTTGTGATCGCGTGAACAGTAGTTTTAGAATGTATAAATATAGCTTAAGGTAAACAATAAATGGCTTCTGCTTAATCTTACTAGTTGGTCGTCCAGAAGTCCTGATCTCCTGCATGCGGGTGACCCACGATGTGACAGATGCCATGATAATGAAGGACTCTTTGGACTCTGAAGGACGTACTGCAGAGTGAAAAGGCAGGAGGCCCCAGTCGGAGACCACTGAGGCAGGACTGCAGTGGTGAGGAGTTGGAGGACGGCTTCATGGAGTGGGGAGAAAGAAAGCTCCCAGGAAACAGGCTCCAGAAAAAATACGCATACACTGCAGGGTACATCAAAAAAGGTGAGTGGCTGGGGAGTTGGGAGGATGGGAAAGACATTGTCAAAAGAAGAACATGCCACACTAAATGTCCTCTAGCTTATTCTCTCTAGGAAAGCAGTTAAATAGGTCCTAGAGGTCTGAAAAAGACTACTGAAATGGGGTCAGGAGACAGAATTTTTTGCCACTCCTAGAAGCGTATTCAACCCTCTTGAGTGGGATTGTTTGGGAGTAGCTCTCTGGATGCCATGAGCAATGGGTCAAAAGAAACCAAGGGACTAAGCACAGCATGGAAGTTAATAATTACGGTGCTAAGGCAGTTAAAAGCAGAAAAAAACAGCTGGAGCAGGAGCAGCAGCTGCTTTAGAGCCAGATGACCCCACAGCTACATTCCCAATATTTGCACAAGAATTCTTTGGGAGGGAACCTATGATACCGTCTCTACCTTCTGCACCCCTGGAGACAGAGTTACAGGCTCAAGAGGCAGTTGAAAAAAGTAACAATGTGGAGCAAAAGCCCACTCGAGCTCCACAGCCCAGACCAGAATCAGAGAAAATGGATGTGGATACGCCACTCCTTCTGCCCGCACCAGGACTACCTACGAGATGCCTTGTGGTTTCCCCTGAGGAGTTAACAATAGCAGCAGGAGGGCGTGTATACTCCCTGCTGCCTCCCTTGCCACCTGACTCACCTCGGCTTAGCCATAGTGGTTATTCAAATGTAGAACGCAGGTATTCACATACACAACACTTGCACAGCTTTAAAGAGGAAGAATGTTGGTGGCAGCAGAGAGAATTATCTGAACTTACAGCCTTGATAGATCAACAAATAAAGGAAAGGGGGAAAAAAAGACCACTGCTGATAGCAGAAGGGAGAAGGAATGATAAATCAATCGTAAGGTTGGCATATCATAGTTCTAATCCTCTAGACTGGCAGCGAGGATTGGCGAGCCAAGCTCTCCAAAGAAAGTAGCCCCGATAGAAAGTATTGTGGAATGCGAAGAATGACTGATACCCCAAATTGACTCTACAACCAGGAGCATGACAACAGCAGAAGGAGGAGAGAAGCTCTGAGTGAAGAAGAGCAAGTCCAGAACAGAATTTCCTGAGCCATCCTTAGTCTGATGACTATTGCAATCCTGCTCAGCACTAGTGGAAAATCATACGGGAAGCCTTGGTTGAGGGTGAGTTTATTCCACAACTGTTCCCAGTAATCTCTGTCCTCGGTAACTAACACCAGTAGGTGAGGCTGGATTGGAAGCTCATCCGAGAGGGTCAAAAAGCTGTAATGCTGTATAGACTGACTAATCCTTATGTACAGACCTTTCTGGACTACATTTTTACTAGTGGTTTAATGGTTCCATTTGATCGTAAAAAGCTGGCAGATACCTTTTTAAAGCCCATGCAGAGACTGCTGTGGCAAGCGGACTGGGAAAGACAGGTAGACACTGCCATAATTGAAAATCTCAGGCTCCCTCAAGGGGACCCTTGTTGCAGCAACTCATAACTCCAGATATAATGTTGGGGAAAGGGCCTTTTGCTGATCCACAGGCTCAGGCATGACTACATACAGCCATTTTGCAACAGTCTCAGAAGCTAACATGGGAAGCCTTCTATGCTATCCCAGATATGGGACTTCCATCAGCATCCTATACAACTATTAAGCAAGAGGCAAATGAGACTTTTATGAGTTTTCTACATCAACTTATAGGTGCAATCGATCAAGTTCCTGGCATGTCTCCAGATATTAAAACTGTGCTAGGGATGCAATTGGCTGTGAAGAATGCAAATTCCACCTGTAAGAGAATTTTGCAAACTTTGCCATGAACAGCCACTCTAGTGAATATGATTGAGGCTTGCTCTAGGGTTTTAACTCCAGAGGAAGAGGCCATTTACCTAGCAGAAGTGCTGGTGGTTGCCCTTAAACCACTGGTTCAACAAAGAAAAGGTGACTCGAGCCCAAAATGTTTAAACTGTGGAAAACCTGTTCATTATTCAGCTCAGTGTCAAGCCAGAGCCATGAAGAAAAGTAAGGCAACAGCAATATCTACTGGTTTCCTGGGAAACTGCGATAGATGTGAAAAATTTGGGCACCGGGCTAGCAAGTGCCGGTCGAGATGCAAAAAAGATGGAACACTGCTGGGAAACAAGAGACAGACCATGAAAGAGGAACATGCAATGATACAAATGTACCACCAAAACTAGGCGGCTGCCTGGATATCCTCAACTCAGCAACAGCAGGAAGCGCTGGTGTGTACTTGTAAAGAGCAATAGAGATAACCCTGCATGACACCAATGTACAGGGTTTTCCATCAACAGCAAATGGACCCTTAGGATATGAACTCAGTGCCTTGCTGATAGGGAGATCATGCACATCAAAGCAAGACATTTTTGTTTTGCCTGGAATAATTGATGCAGATTATTTGGGCAATATTGGGATAATGGTGCAAACATTGAGACCATCCATCCACATTCAAAAAGGCACCCAATTGGCACAGCTGATTCCTTTTAAGGGCAAGGTTTCTAGACAAGGGGTTGTGCTGAGGGTGGATGGAAGTTTTGGGTCAGTGGAAACCTCTCAGTTGATGTTTATGGTACCATTATCAGCAACAAAACCAATAAAATCCATTACTTTTCAGCACCCCGATGGAGGAACTCTGATGACAAAAGCCATTTTACTGGACACAGGTTCAGATGTCACCATTGTTCCCTCATTTGTACAGCTTGCTACATGGCCTCTGAATACCCTGGCAACACCAGTTTTGGGAATGGGAGGCATGCAAATGACTCGAGTTAGTGAAACACTCTTAACAGTGTCGGTTGATGAAGAACCACGTTTGTGCCCATGGGAGACCTTATGTGATTAATACAATGATCTGGCTACCAGAACGGGATGCATTGAGCCACATGAGTTTCTGTCTCAACAATGAGGGTTTTTAGCAGTGGCCATTGAGGGGTGGCCAATCCTAAAATTAAAATGATTGACAATCACCAATATGGATTGATCAGTGGCTGCTGTCTGAAGAAAAGCTTGCCCATGTTACAGAATTGGGTGATGAGCAATTGAAAAAGGGGCATCTGCCATCTATGACCCCCTGGAACACGGCCATTTTTACAATCCCTAAAAAATCAGAAAAATGGAGGTTATTGCATGACCTTTGAGCCCTTAATTCTGTAATGCAGGATATGGGACCCCTGCAGTCCAGCCTACCCTTGCCATCAGTGTTAGCTGTTAATTGGCAGTTGTTAATTATCAATTTAAAAGACTGCTTTTGAACAATTCCTCTGCATGAGGATGACAGTGAGAAGCTTGCCTTCTCAGTGCCATCCATTAACAAGGCAGAGCCAACAAAGAGGTCTCAATGGGTCGTATTGCCATAAGGGATGCATAATTCTCCCATGATGTGCCAACTGTATGTTGCCTGGGCGCTAGCCTCACTGAGAAAATCGTACCCACAGTATGTTATCTATCATTACATGGATGATATTCTGATAACAGGAGATCACCTGGATGAAGCAAAACTGCCACTTGCCTTACAGTAACAATTGCAGATGGCAGGCCTTCAAATTACCCCTGAAAAAGTTCAGCAGTAGGCCCCATGGAAATATTTGGGAATGCTTATCACTGAAGGCAAATTCAGCCCAAAAATCAAAAAATTAACTACCTGTACAAAAAATCGGACTTTGACAGATGCTCAAAAGTTAATTGGGGACATACAGTGGATTCGTAGCACTTGTGGTGTAACTAATAAAGACCTTGAGTCCCTAATGTCATTATTGAAAGGGGGAAATCATGCCAATTTGCTACGCAAACTGACTGAAAAACAACAGAAGGTTTTGACTCAGATTGCCACTAAATTGGGTAATTCCTTTGCAGATTGCTGGTCTCCTGCTTTGCCATTGTCCATGGCTATGCTGAATAGAGAAGCACACGTGATAGCTATATTAATGCAGTGGGATAGAGAGGCTAAACAACCACTAAAAATCTTGGAATGGGTGTTCTACTATTTAATTTGAACAAATCCTTGACCACACAAATGGAGTCTATAGCAAAAATTGTGATCAAGGCACGGAAACAGACATTGGAAATTGCATGAATGGAACACTAAAATATTCTTTTCCCATTAACAAAGGATTACTCGCAATGGTCATTGCAGAGTTCAGATGCTTTACAATGGGCATTGTTGAACATTCCAGGTCTCATTAGCACTCATTTTCTTCCTCAAGCTTTTATTTTTGCATCAACAGGTCAAATTACCTTGGCTATCAAGGGAACATGTAGAAGGCTTCACAGTTTTTACTGATGCCAGTTGAAAGACTTCTAAAGCAGGTCTTACTTGGCAGGACAAAGGCAAATGGCCCAGTGAAATCCTTGAAGGACCAGGGGACTCTTTACAGGTTCTTGAGTTGCCTGCTGTAATCAGGGTATTTGAAAAATGGCCAAATTATCTCGTTAATATTATTTCTGATTCCCTCTACATGGTAGGTGTTGTCAAGCTCATGGAGCGAGCATTACTGAAGGAAATACAAAATTGGTGGTTGTGGCAACTTTTTTGCAGCTGTGGCAGTTACTTAATTCTCCTAAACAGAATTATTTCATGACCCATATATCAAGTCACTCTGGCTTAACAGAAGGTCTGGCCCTAGGAAACGAGAAGGCTGACCAATTGGTGGCACCACATTGTGTGGGCCTGATATTTCTGGGTCTGAGAGATTTTAACCTGCTAGCAGCTGCTAACTTTTCCCCAAGGAAACATTTCTCAAGAAAGCTTCTTCTCAAAACAATCTGGGCAAAGAGCTATCCTTTCTCAAAACAATCTTTCTCCAGGTGGTGTTTTGCAGTTTCTCTAGTTTAACCAATGAGATTGGAGAGGTGTCGTTCCTATTCACTAATCATGTTAAGTCTGTAGCGGAACACCCTATAAAAGATAGTAAGAATTAGACAACAAAGCCTTTTTTCTCTGCTCTTTGCCTTTCGAAATATTTGGAGTCTCTCATTTTTCTTTCGTGTCCTACAGTGACATCTGGTGACCTCTGACTGAACTGCAGCTGCGGGACAAGGTATCGTAATTACCCCGATCTTAGAAAGAGCGTTTTGGTAATTCCGGCCACGCAGGCTTCTGCCTGCTCGCTTTCCTCCTTTGTTAAGGAGACGAATTTTGATTACTGGGACACGTGCCCTGGGGAGATGCAAAATGGTGGTTTCTACCTTAGCTCCAGCAGATGAATTGATACTAGAAATGTGGCAAGATATTTTACAGTGCCACGGAGCAGATGTTTCCAGAGGCCATTTTAAGGCATTGTATCTCTGGGGAAAGGAATGTGGTTTTTTCTCTAGTGCTGAAAAAGCGCTATTGAAATAATTATGGCAGTCAGTAGGGGACAGCCTGTTGGAGTCTCTGTACTCTGGAAATATAGAAGCGGCAAGTTTGATTGTGTCTTGGAAGAAATTCATCATGCTGCTCTGAAATTACAGAAAGAACTGTAACTCCAAAATTTTGACCTAGGAAGAGACCTCTGAATGCAGTACTGGGGGGTGTGGGTGTGCAGAGACTGATTTGGACTGTATTCTTGTGAACAGTGAAACATCAGAGGCTGGGACAGACTCTGAACATGGCTTCACTTTGAGCATCTTCCCTCCCACCCAGCCCAGCACTCTGCACTTGACTTTTTTTTCCCATTGCAGGTCCAAGTTGTGGATGGGAGATTTGACTCCCATGCAGTGAGTTGCGGGCGGCCAGCAGGAGTGGGAGAGGCTCAGGACCTTCAGGAGTCTTCCCCACCCTGTTCCACGGGCATCGCTCCACTCTGCACTCAAGGGGCTGCAGGATAGCAGGAAGCAATCCATTCTCCATGCTTTTCCCATGGTAGAGGGGGATTCAAAGCCAGTGGCTCAGCCCCCATCGGTGGTGGAGCCAGGATCGCAGAGGGCAGTTTCTGTGATTTGTCCAAACTGTGGGGCTTCTGTACTGTTTCTTCTTTCCCTTGCAAAGCGTTCCCCCATGCCGATCAGGGAGA
>VWYP01027249.1:193030-221132 GCA_013400435.1 Pycnonotus jocosus | reverse complement strand
ATGAAAATCTCCAGTTTCCACTTGAAAATAGACAGATACAGCAAGACTCTGAACTACAGATTTTAGTAATGCTCTCACGAGTTTAATCGTTACATATAAAACTCAATTTTGAATTACATGGTGGAAATCCCTTTGGTTTCACTCAGGCAAAATTCTTATCATGATCTTGCTCTTTCCCAATTTTTTTTCTCTCTTTTGGGCTGTGATGGCCCTATTATTCTCTCGTATCTTTTGCATAGTTTTTCTTCTGCTTCAGCTTATTTTCTAATCCTTAGTAATGTATTATTGTTAGTAATTCTTTCAGGGGATATGGGGTATATTTGTTTTATTTGTGGTTAAAAAACCACCCCAACACTTCAGTATACATGCAAAAATGGGAATTTTCTGTTTTCATAAACAGAAGTTATGATACCAACAAGATTTCAGCATCAACAAAAATCAACATCTGTAATTAAAAATTTAAACACAGAAACAGATTTCAGGCTTTATCATCAGTGGTCTTCACATTTTGCTACGGGTCAAAAATTAAAGAAAAGCAAAGTTGAGTGAAGTTGGTGTAGAGGCCTTTGGTCTGCTGTGCCTCCTCCTGTGCTGGGGTGGGTGTTCAGCAGTGCAGGTGATGGCTGAGAAACTCTTTCACTCTCAGAGATTGTGCTTAGCTACAGGCAAAAAACAAGGGACCTGGCTGTATATAGCTTAATGGTCTTAGAACAGGAGAGTAATGACTTACTGGTGCTTAATAAGTCAAGGAACTTGGAGCATGATAAATTGAATTTCCAGTTATCTATTCAAAAACAGATGGTCACATTTCAAAACACTTTGTTGCCAGCATGCTAACTTGAAAGGTCATACAATGCTCTCAGCTGAGTTTTTCTATTGTTTGAGGTTTCTGCTTGCAGGCTGAGAGCAATATCCTGCACATTTTTTTAGCCTGTGGTGATACTAGTCACTTTAATCTGACATAAGTATGGCCTGCCACCCCCAGCTGGATGTTCTTTTTTCTCTTTTGGGGAGGCATGAGATTTGTGCAGCTGCTTGGTGATCTGACTCACCCTACAAATACTAGTTCTGGTGCAGCTGATGAAGGAGGGAATGGGCAAGCTGGGAGAATATGGGACCATCCTTTCTGTTAGCCAGAAACCTTTGCATCAGTTCACAATGTCTGATAGAGAGCATTTAAGTAAAATCATCTTCAGCTTCATTTGAATTATTCTGTAGCTTGGGTGCAACTCCCATGTATTTATTGTACTACTGCCAAGTCAAATTAAATCTGTAGAAGAAATTTCACATTGTGAAATGGTAAATCAGACAAACCAAACTGTGGCATCTCTAACAAAACTGTACCTGAGTCTCATGGCAAAAGCTCTTTACACCAGCAAATAATCACAAGCCAAACGGAAGAATTTGGAGAAGCTTCAAGTTCATTGTTCTCCTTGGTTTTTCTGCCAAGGCAGCAATGAAAGTAATTAACTATTCAGTCACATCTAAACCCAAGTGGTAGGGAAGAAAGGATAATAGAGGATAATAAAACCTCTTCTACGTCCTGTCTGATTGTAGCCTACCACATTTTTAATATCTTAAAATATTTGTATCATAACACAGAAGATAGAGATACAGACACTCTTTTGCAGTCATCTGTTTCAATCATTCCTTATAGTTAATTTTTACTCCATCTCATTTTTTTACCTTTTTATATTCATCTAGATAGTTCTTCTTTCCTTTCCCCCCCCTTTTTTTAAATATAACCCTGCCATCATTCCTCATCACCTGATTTTTCCAGTTCTGTCCAAAAGGCCTAGGTTTGCACCACTGGCCAGCTTTTAAGGGTTGATTCCTGGTCTTTTGAGTTCAGCATGCAAAAGGAAAGAGGAGTCTCCTGATGACACTGAGCTACATTTTCTGAGTTTGCCTTTTACCAGCCTCTCTCCACTTCCTCTCCAAGGGATATGCACACACAGATTGTGAAGGAAAAGGTATTTAAACTATAACCTCCAAAGAATGAACTGTCAGGCTGCAATCTAAAAGAATTAGCTCATTTCAAGCAAAGGGCATTTTTGTTGCATGATCAGTGACACCACTTTTCCTCTCTCCCACACAGACTTGCTAGATCCTTTATAGTAGGTACTGTTACATATACCCAAGATGTAGTGAATAACACAAGAAGCATCTGTGGCAGCACAGTTTGCTTCTTTTTTCCTCCTGGTCCCAATACAGGTGTATTTTTGGGTGTTGTTGTTTTTGTTATTTGTGGTGTTGCTGTGGTTAGTTATTTTTGTTGTTGTTGAAGTTTTTTGTTTGTTTGGGGTTTTGTTTTTGTGTTTGTTTTTTTTTAAATTACCTCTTCCAGTAGCAAACATAATATTGATTTCTCCTTTTCGAGGCAGCATTGCCTATAATGAGTGGCTCTAGGAGTGATTGTTTAGCCATACTGAGCACTGTTGCAATGTTACCTGTCAACACATTCCTAGAGAGCAGAGTAAGCTTGCATCTCAATTCACCAGGTAGAAGCCTGCCCAGACTCTGCAGCGCTCTCCAGCACAGGGTTTCTGCTCCCCTCTGTGCTCTATGACGGCACAGATGAAACTGCTCTGCTTTTTATGCAGCTAATGGACCTTCTTCAGGTGTCTGTACAAAGGAGATTTGTGTCTGTGCACACAGAGATGTGATCCAGCCTGAACCAGATGGTGTCTAAGAAGCTGCTGAAGAGAGTGACAAAATCACCCATTTCTCCCCTTTTCCTCCTCACAGCAAACCTCAGAATCTTTGGAATGAACTCAGTGGGATGACATTTTTTCACAAAGAAATAAGATCTCAGAAATTAGTCATTCTCTTTATTCTCCACAAGAAGATGGGGGATGAACACAGTGAAACAATTAAGGCTACTGAGATACTTCTAACATCTTCCCAATTACTTCAGGGAATACTTTTGTTGTCTGATGATCCCTATCTTTTTCTTGGGAAACATATGCCTCATAGATGTTGCTTTTTCCTTTCCAATATATTTCATTGCACTTATTTTTTAAATGTCTTGAACAGATTACTGAAAATACAGATATGTGTTTCAGATTCCTTCAGAACTCAAATCCTGTAATTATTTTCCTTGTAATACACCTGAATTCATTTTCTGAACAATATACTTGAAACCATCTTGTCTGTAGGGTTAAAAGACAGAAGTAGATCTCTTGAAGAGCTGTCTTTTTGCATAAATTCTATGGTAACATCTTCTGTTTCTACAATTACTCTTGTGCTGTTTAAACAAACAAGTTACAATTTGGCAGTCTTTTTTTTTTCAGGTGTCTCCTCATTAATCAGTGGTTAAGAAATACCTCTCAAGGTTGATGTCTGAAGACAGCTGTAGTCAAGTAAGGATTTTGATTAGCTTCCTTTGTTTTCTTAGTTTGAACAATACATTCTCTTATCCCATTTGGGTTTTGCAATGCCTGGAGTTTAAAAGTACTATTTAATGGGCTATTATTATCTTGGAAAACACCAGGAGCATGATTACCTCTTACAAAACTATTTATATTTGCACGTGGCACATAAAAAATGGAATTTTAATGTAGATGAGTAGAGAATTATAGTATACAATTGTAGGATTTTCCATGCTGCCCAGTTTTCACAATTATGATGTCCTGAAGTGCAGAGGAATGTAAAATCATGCTCTTGATTAGAAATTCTTTTCCTTTTCAAAAGAAATTTCAACTGGTAATTTCTTTTTTGTTTCAATTGTTGATGCAATTTAGTGTAGCCTGACCTGAGTCAGAAACATTAGAAAATCTTTGTTTTAGAATTAAAGTTATCAGCTCGTTCCCTTTGGCAGTTTTTCCCCCGGGAGTTTGCTTGCTTTGCTCTGCAGTAAATAGACAGTACATACGACATAATGCTTGTTGTGGAAATGCATGAGCAAGCTGCAAGCTTATTCCACATTTTGGAAAGGGAATCCTTTTGTGTACTTCCATTTACAGATGTTGTCTCTGGGTAAAACATCTCTGTCTTCATGTTTATTTGTATCAGTATTTTTAAATTTTACTTTATGTGAAGATATTCAGTGGTAGAGAGGTTGTGCTTGCTTAGAGCTAGCAGTATGCTCAGCTTTGTACAGTACTCAACAGCAGACAACCCCTGCCCTGGAGAGTTTAGAATCTAAAAATATCTCAGCTAGTGCTTCAGCTTTTTTCAGCCTTTTAACATTCCTAAGGTTTTCTTATTGTTTTGTCTCATCCTAATCAAAGTCAATTTTAAACAGTCAACCAAAGCAAATCAGCTTGGTTCTTCTCTGAAAATAATCTGGTAAAAGGTAAATTATTAATTTTTAGATGGGAAAATGGTGTGGGTTCAAGCCAACATTCACTGCAAAGCAGAATCCCATTGTTATGGACCCCTGCGGGTGACCTTAATCTTGCCTGCCTGCTCCCAGTAGTGCCAGCAAAGCCCTATTTGCAAGCCCTCTGCCTGGATAACCTGCCTTCTCTCTGGCTGTAGGGAGCAGTGAAGTTGTAGAAAACTGCTGGAGCTCTGATTGCAAATAAGGTCATCTGGGAAAGGCATCCTGATTCTTTCATGAATATATGTGAGTATTGTGAACCAATGAGAGGTATATTTCTCTAGTGAGTCTTGTTTCAAAGCTGTGCTGTGGGTGTTTTTATTTCCATCAGGAGTGTAAGAAGCAAGGTGAAGATGAGTGTGATCTGCTAGTTCAATACTAGGCAAGGGAAGGATGGTGAGAGATGACATCATGTGCTAATGGAAAAGGACTAAAAAAATGAGAAAAAAAAACTTTAACAGAAAGGTTTTGCAGGCCATTGGATGTTGTCTCTTTTCGCTGTGGATATTTTTGTGTTTCTGTCTCTGTGGTTTCTCCTTTCTAAGAACAACATCAGTCAGCACTGAACTGTGGTATCTCAGATTCTTTCTAGGGATTAAGCTGCAGGTTTAATTTTTAGGCTGGCATAAGGACCATCTGTTCTGAATAGTTTGCAGGCAAAGTGGAGATATCTGTGTTGTGAATATACAGAACACACTGTAAGAAGAGAAGGCAGAGAATAGACTTTAACATCTTGTTATTTTCAGTTTTATTGTTAATTCTGTTGTGCTGGAAAGAGAGAGGTTCTAAAGCACTCTCTAAAGGATGAAGCCATCAGGTCCTTATCTACACTGTGGGTTAAGGGAGAAGAGTTTCAGGTTCTTCTTCCTAGGGGTTGAACCGCACGATGTCTTAGAGAGTGAGTAAGAGACGGAGATATCCTCTGTCCCAAATACTATTTTATGGTGGCTACAGTAGCTTAATGGTTTTGAGAAAGGGAGCATTTTACTCTGTACTCACATCTTTAAATTTCCCATCTTCTCAGCACATACCTTGTACTGACTTCCTTTTCAGCTCCACTCTCATCCCATTAAATCACTGTATATAAAAAATTTCTCTTTGCTGTCCCATCTGGTATGAAAATTATGACATAAATCACCGTAGGAGCCCTGCACACTTTTGTGTGTTTCAGATTAAGCCCTACACCTATATAACCCTCACCTGACTGGGGCTACTTCTGTTTCATAAACCAAAGCCTGTTCTCAGCCTTGACTTGGACTACTGAACCAGTTCTCATGCCTTCTAGTATGTTTCAACCTCCATCTCCTCCACACACAGGGATGGTCTTCACATTAACTTATGTTCTTATTGCTTACAAAGATGTAAAATTGCTACTTTGATTTAAAAAAAAGAGTTTATCATGTATCTTTTACAGGAAGAGAGAAAGTACAATAGGAGGGCTCAAATCCAATAGAAGACTGAAGAGCTAGAAAGACAAAAGAAGGAGGTAGAGAAAGGGTCATTAGCTACACTGTCACACAGAGTTAGCCTCTCTTCCCATTCCTGCTCCATCTGATGTTAACACCAAATATAGGATATTGGAGATTCATAAGAGAGATTCTTCAGAAATTCATCACTGACCTTAAGGTGTACCTTATATTCCTTAGCTACTGACCTTACTGATCTCCTATCTGCAGTCCTTCATTCTTCATTGGGAGCTCTACTCGTTATCTTTGTAAACGAGTTAGTAAATGCCAGGAACTAGATGAAGGAGTGTTTAGGGCTTGAAACACAATAGAAACCACTGAGAAAGAAAAATATAGAAGTTTGTAAAAAATTGTGATCTGTTTTCAACATCCATTTGGTATGTTTAGGAGGAGGATGTGATGGAAATCCTTACCAGAAACAACTCTGCATCTGAACCACTAAAAGTCCTGATCCACAAACCCAAGAAGGTTAAAATGAGACAGCTATAAAGCATATCTCTGTCACATACTACTTGCATGGACCTTCTTCTGACTGTAGATCTAGCTTGGCTGATCTTGTGGTATCACCTCCCTCATGAATGATAAACACTCTCCTGTGTGCTGCTGCTGCTCATAAGGACCTGGGCCATCCCTGTTGGGAGGAGGACACCCATGGGAAAATGAGAAGACAAGTGGACATGGGAAGCCTTCACAGTGATCCCAAGCCATGACTGTCACTCATAATTCAGAGTCTTCCCTCTAGTGAGCACATCAAAATACCAAAAAGCAGATGGATTTTTAGAGGAGTTCAGTTACAGAGAAATCAGAAATATCTTGGTACCATCAGCTTTTTCTCTCTGCTCCTCACAGCTCTGGTCCTGTCAGCCCTGCTGTCTGAGCTGCCTCATGAGCAGGCTATAGTGTCTTTCAGTCAAATTAACCTGCTGAACAATCTGTGTTCCTTAATACATTTCATGAGATTGTGCAGATTTAATCCAGATCAGACATGGACGCATGATACCAATTCTGCAAAGTTAACTGTAAAGTGTGATGTACATGATGACTTTATTCCTTTAGGCTGGTTTGCACTGGCTTCAGGACAGCAGACCATATCTAACCCAATATGAAGATAGAACAGCACATGCAGACAGTACCAGAGGTAACATCAGGTCTGAATGGACAAAATTACCTATTCAGCATTGTCTGAACCAAGCTGAAGTGGCAGACTGTTTGTACTGTGCTGTGCAGCCAGTTTTCAGCTTGATGCTATTTTTCAGATGCTTTTAAAAACCACTACATGCTTTTACACTTGATTTATCTTCTCATGGTGCTACAACATTCAAAAATATTGAATGCAGGTATTTGTTAGTACTATTCTTTTTCACTGACACAGTGTAAAAGAATTCCTTCTTGGCAATAACATAACTGGATTTGCCTATTAAAAGTCAGCCTACAAGCAAAGGGATCCAATACTCCTGGATCTTTCTATTTTTTTTTTCCCAAACAAATGCAACTGAGCCTAAGAAAATGTTAAATAAGCATGAAATATGCTATTTATTTACATTTGTGTTAATAAAGTTTCAGGTATGCTATGGATGTTTTCTTCTAGTAGTTGTAAGATACAAACTGCAAGATTTTTTTCAAATGCAATTATTCATTTACAGAAAGGATGACAGAATGAGAAACAAGTGACTATAATAATGGTCCATCTCTATCTTTTGGAAAATTTTGTTTGACATATCCTATTTTCCTCCAAACTCTTAATTTTTGATGGGTGGCAATCAGGTTATAGCTCAGACATAATAACGTTAGTACTTTCCATGTCTTCTCTGTACTGCTTTTACATGAAAGGAGGGAACTGCAGTATTTCAGGATGACAACTTCTCAATGAATTTCATGTGAGAACTTTATATTTAGAATAATTCATTATAAACTTATTGCAGCATCAAGATGCATTTTTGTAGACATATTCTTTGCTTCTTAACTTTGCCATTGCAATAAAAGCATTTTGTTATCATGTGTTTCCATATTCATTCACCTTCTACTGTATTTCTCAGCTATACCATCATTTGTTCAATGGAAGAGGTCTCCAGGGCAAATATGAAATAACAAATAGGCAAATAAATGTCTTGTTCCATAAAATTTAGGCATCTGAATAAAGGCAAACAATACAGATTTTATTGAATGACCCATCTGGTCTATAGAAAAAGCTTTTTGGGTTCCTTGAGAAGTATTACTCTTTAAAAAAAAAGCAATTGCATTGCCTGGACTAACCATCTAGGACCCTATCCTTCCATCCTTGGGGCAGCTAGACCTGGACTTACATTTCTACTGCTGAACACAGATGAAACACTATTTGTACAAGTTAGCATTCAGCCCTGTACCACATGTGGCCCTTATAAACCGAAGGTGTTGCATGTTAGAATTTATTATATCTGAAATAAAATATGTGGTCTTGCATCCCAGGAAAATGATGTCTTTTTAGCAAGAAATTGCTGTGCATCCACTCCCTATCATGTGGGAGGATATGTAGGGTTTTGTGGGAATACTGGGGAAAACAAGCAGGTGAGAAGTCCATTGGGTGAGAGTTGCAGGAGAGCAGGACATCTGGCGTGCCATACTGGTCCATTCTACAGGACTTCTGTCTCCTGCTTTGTACTTGGGCACTATATGGCAGACCTGTAGCTCATCTCTGTATCATACTACTCCCCCAGTTTGACAGTAAAACAACGTTTGGTACTATGTCAAAACCAGCAGGACTAGACAAGCCCCCCTTAATTTTCCAGAATAGAGATTATCTGAGTGCCTAATATATATCAGCAAGTGAGATGGATATTAGATCAAGGAGGGTCTGGTGCCAGATTTAAGAATAGTACTTAAGTGCTTCCTTAACGTTTACATCAAAGCTCATGTCTTTGAAAGACTTTGAGACTCGCTTCCCCCAAATCTCTGTCTGGGTGGCTAATACGTCACAGCACTCAGCGTGCACTCTGTGTAATAGAAATCACATTTTTAGATATCATTTGGCATCTAAAACATTCCTTGGTAGTATTACTTTTGTCGATGAAAGCACTTTAATATAGGATGTGAACACCAACAAATTATAGCCTATCTTAGAAAACTTAGGTAGATTGTTCTAGATTACTCTTAAACCTTATCTCTTTTGGTATTTCAGAGAATGGTTTTAGGAATGTTTTTCTTCTGATGTTTCTATTCACAGCAGTTAAAGCATTTCATGCTCTTTAAGGTTGTGTTGCAACTGTCTTTTGTAGATGTGTGAATGGAAGAAGAGACAGTCTCTGAAAACTGAAGCTAGCCCTGCCCATTAAATTATTGAATTTTTCAGATATTTAGCCTGCAGATAATTTTAATAGCTTTTAATCCAATCTGCTCACCTCATCACATACAGATTTTATATTTCAGTGATATTGGGGGGGGCATAACTCCCTCTTTTTTTTTTTTTTTTTTTCCTTAATCCTCCATCACAGTGCAGCAAGGGACAGAGGTGGGACTAGCAATCTACAACCACTCCATCCATTTGTACCCAGAGAGAGATGGGATGATTCTGCTCTTTCATCCAGAGGGGCTTTGTAAAGTCTTCTTTCCCCTAACAAGCCTTCCCATTTGACAACTTCTCACCTATACACTAATGCTTTTGGGAGCTAGGTGTGAAACCAAGAGGAGAAATACACCTGTTTGCATAGTGATTTTTTTCTAATGTTAATAGTGGGAAGTATTATGTAACATGACTTTTGCAAACAACTGGAAGTTTAGCTTGGCAAATGGCAAGCAGTCTCTGCACAATATTGTTCCCTGCATGTGGAAATTCCCAACATGACTGATTCAAAAGCTTAACATCACAGACACCTTCCTGGAAAAAAGTATCTCAGACACACTGAAATGAGGTATTTCTAAAACTAGGTGCTTGGAGTTTAATCTAATGATGCTGAGAAATTTAAGTTGCTCATTCCAAAAGGGGGAAATAAAAGAGAAGAAAACTTTCATCTTCATGTTCCTAGCATCTTTGTTTCAGGAGAATGCTGCAGTGGTGGATTTAGCTCCTTTATACATCAAAGGGTAGCTGCATCCCGTTCTGGAAGTGGGTTAACATGTGATAATTAAGTGACTTTAAATATTAATTGTCCTATTTAAAAGTAACATTGGCAAAGAAAGACATCTCTAATAAGAGATAAAATTACATTATAAACATTATTCCATTAAAAATGGGGATTATTCAAGTGTTTCTTTGAAGCCAAATGAGAACTGATCCAATGTCTGAGTACATTCCCAGGGTGCCATGAGGAAGCCGAATTCTTTTCATAATTATTTGGCAAACTTCTTCCAAAACACACAGCACACAGACTTAAAATGCATTTTTCCTGTCGTGTGTCTGTGTTTATGGGTGAATACCATATGGACTTTGGTCTGAGCTTTGCTCATCTGAAAAGCTCTGTGAGAAGACTCCATGTTTCAGTGAACTGTTTTCTGTTAAGTAGACAAAATATGTTCATCTGAAGGAACCAAAAATGACAAAGTTATTTCAAGGTAAACAAGCCATTTGGTTTCCTCAGGATGTGCAGTAATTTTGGTTTTGCTATTCACATCTGGATAAAAAGGACAGATTAGGTATCACTACTGTTAACTTCAGCTTTTCTCAGGGAAATAAAGACGGGATTTGAATAGGAAGTATTTATATAAGTTGAAGGCTAAGCTGACCCTGAAGGCAATGATCAACTTAAAGGTTTGTCCTATAGTAATATATTGATGTGAATGTTGAAGTGAGGTGGATGTGCCTGACTGGCACAAGGTCAGGGAGGGCTGTGTTCTGAGAAGCGATTCTCAAAACTGATAAAACTGATAGAAAGTTTTAATAAAATTGCTCTATTTACAGCTTAATTTACTGGTGGTTAAGGGAAAAAATGAGACCATTCATGTAGATTGTATTGCATGGATGTGACTCTGTACTGTGTTCTATCCCATGCAGAGCAGTGACTGCAAACTTTCCCATAGGAAACAGACATCAGTAATAATACATTGTTTGGTTAATATAGGAAATTCATGAATTCTACTACTGAGTTTTTTCAGGTCTCTTTTTTCTGAAAATGTTGCTTAAGGCCAAATTCTGCTGTCCTTGTGCCAAAAGTCATTTAACCAAATGAATGTTGAATTTAGTTCTCTGTCCTTATTCAATTGTTTTTTGAGTTAAATATTCATTGACTTCAACAAGAGATTTTTGCTAAGAGCTGAATTAAACTAAGTAGAAACATCAGGACCTAGCTAAGATACTGACTTCTCCCACGTCCTTAGAGCTTAGTGCACTGGAATTCATTAACTCTCATAAAATGCAATGCTAAAAGTTGATGTGTTATTGAGTAATGATCAATGGAGAGCAACATACATGCATTAGATTACTTGTTTCCATTTCTCCAATGCCTAGTAGGAGGCTGTCTCCCTGCATAGATTTTGGACATTACTTATGATTGCAAAATTCTGATGGTTAAAAACCATTGGTATGGAATTTGTAAATCTCTCAGTGCTCTGAGTGTCTTGATGTGGGCAGGTGGTAAAAGAACACGAAACTGGCTGATCAATATGACTCTCAGTGTCCTGACTTCTGCCTTGATGCAACTTGTAATTCAGTGATTAAGTATGAAGAAGGAAATCAGGGAAAGGTTAGAGAGGGTTGTGTTTTAAATTCAATAGGGAGTGAGTGAAATGGAAGAGAATTTCCACTGTTAAAATTATCGACCCATTTCTATACTGAGTTGGACTTAGCATAAGACCAGCTGTAGTGAAAAAACATGAGGAGTAGGATCTGAATGTCACACTTCTACAAAGTTTAAAGTAAGGCAATTTCAAGAATATTCTCCTCTACTCCACATCCACATGTTCCCAGCTGATCAAACTGGTGCTGACAGCAATGAATTCTGCTGTGCTACCTACGAAACCACTTGTAGAAGTGTCGGGGCAGCAATAAAAGCATCAACAGCAAGATTTTACATCAAGAAAAGTCTCCTTACATGTGGAAATGTTCACTGGCTTGCAGAATTAGTTGCCCACATTATACCCCTCTTACATCTTAATTCTGATTAAGGATGATTTGAAGGCTGTTACATCTTAATTCTGATTAAGGATAATTTGAAATCTGAGTTCCCTGAGGAGCACAGTGCTAGAAGATACAGGGACTTTTTACCAGATTTTCTGCTGGTCTACATGCCATCTATTTGTTGATGCCTCTGTAGACTATTTACATCAACAGAAAAGTGTTGTTTCTCCACAATGAAAAAGTAATTTGAATGGCTTTCTGCTTCAGTTGAAAAACTCTCAGAGATTTGGTCTCTTTCTAAAAATAGATTGTTAAGGCTACATAATTTGTATGAATATTTGATTTTTTCCATGAATGGATTCTAATAATTAAATAAGATTTCCTTTCTTCGTTCTTTTTTTCATGGGTTTATGTACCTTTTCTTCTTATTTTCCTTGAGACTGTTAGCACATAGAGACCAGAAAAATAAGATTGTATATTGACCTAAGCAGATTCACTCCTAAACAAACTATTCCTCAAAGATTTCCAGAAGGCACCAGCAGTTCTTTAAGAAGTAACAGCCTACAACAATGTTATTTTTCACAGTTAAGCAGACTTTGGTCTAAAGCTGTGCAAACAAGCCTCTGAATCCTTGTTGCTTCCAGAGACTGTTTTTGGGTGTGTGCTGATCTATAAATCAAAAGGATTTGAAACAACATGGGAGAAAATGTTTAAAGAAAACAAATACAAAAGGAAACATTTTTCTCTTCTCCCTCCTGCAGACCAGGGTACCATCCAAAGAACTCAAAGGCATTACAGGGCTGCAAAATTTGAGAATGAAAAAGGAAACTCAAGAATGCCTTGTTTAAATCCCACTGAATTAGTGCCAAATTTGTCCTTGACCAAAGTTTTTGTTGAGATCCCATGCTCTGATTTTGGCAGTCAGGTTGGATATCACATCACAGTTCAGATTGAAACAGGTAAGACCCAAACTGGAGCAAAGAAAGTTAAAAATAAAAGAAGACACCAGATCAATGTGGACCCTGCCAGGCTCTCCTATAAAGAGTATGTGAGTATTTGTGAAACCATATGTAACTCTAGCATTGTATAAAAACCCCAAATGGCTTAAAGGCTTTAGAGTAGCATTGATATGAAAGGCCCTGAAGCAATGGGACATTTATTAATGCCCTGCCAGTACTGCACAATAATCCATCCACAGGTGTTCTAAACCAGGCAGCTTATATTGGGTCTTACTCTGCTGCTGGTGTCAGTGGCAAAACCCCTGGAGACCTCAATGATGAGACAGTGCAGGCAGTGGTGATCAAGAGAATTTATATGTTCTGATGGGAGCAGACCTGACTCTAACATTGCCTGATGTTGACGTCCTCCTGTTGTCAATCCTGATATCCAAATGCAGTAATAAAAATTCTGCCAGCCCAAGCAACCTAAACATCAGAGTGCAGTTGAAGGTGAAATCTCTGACTGTGAGAATACCCATAACAAACAATTTTTTTCCTGCCAGGAGCTAGTTAGATTAAAAAAAAAAAAAAAAGGCAAATTTGCTCTCACTGTTCTTTTTAAATAGAGTGAAAGTGATCATTTTAGAAAGAAAAAGAAACCCTAATAAAAAATACCAGTAGTCATTTAAACAGTTCAAATTTTATTGGGTTTAAACAATAAAAGTATAAGAAAAGATAAGGCTGGGTCTGGTGGGGTAAATTTCTGATTCTAGGTAGGGTTTTTTTGGTTTTTTTTCCCCCTCTATGAATGTACTGACACATGTAGTGTTATCTAAAAGGAATATAAGAAGCATCTTAGTCCATTATCAGCATTAATCATTGAATGGCCTGTCTATAAGAAAAAATTATTGCAAGCTTATCCTTTGCATTCAAGTCAATGACAGTGTTGTTCACAGAAAAGCTGTCCCAATGCAGCCAGCCAGTATCCCTGAGATCTGTGAGGGAACAGATTTTGTCCCCAAGGCTTTCCTTTGTAACTTTTTGATTAGCCTGCAAGAGCACAAGGAGCACATAGCTTCGATGAGTGTTAAAAAGTCCAGCCAGTGTCAGGGCTTCAATAAATGCTTGTGTGTGTGCGTTACTGCCAGGTGGTGCTTGGGTCTGCACTTTCTTTGCTGGTCCTGATCACTGCCTGCCTGCACCGCACAAATCTTACTCACTCCTGAGTTCCCATTTAGACTCGATCAGCTGTATCTCTTCTGAAACACAACACGGGTGCTGCTCTGGGGGAATCCCACTCCTGGGACCACTACAAATGAGCACTGTGGATAAGATTGCACAGTCCTGCATTTGTAATCTTCCAAGAGACTTTGCACTCGGTCATCTGCAGCACATGCAAGGCATGCAGGGCTTAACAGCATAAAATCATTATGCTGATATGCTCCATCACAGGCCTCATAGTGTTTCAGACCCTTTGAACTGAATAAAATACACAGAAAATCATAACTGTCTAATGGCCTGAGGATACCAAAGAGGGCCCAGGAGAGACCCAGGACCATGTGCTGAGGAATGTGAATGTAGCCAATGGCCTTCCCCTTCGGGTGAAACAGCATTTAGCAGGGTAAATATTTACCTAATCCAAGGGTATGTCAGACATGGCTAAAAGGAATTTGCCTCTGAAAGAAGATAATTAACATGATCAAGTCTTCAGTATATTTTTCAGGGCTACTGATTATAGCATCTGATGCAAACAGTCAGAAGAGTAACAGGCTGTGAGGTTCAGCAGACCTCAATCTCCTGGAAATTCCATATGGTAATTTCCCATTTACTAAGAACAGGGTGCCAGGTCACTGCTAGCTTAGACTGAGGCATTAAGTATGACATACTATCACCATTTCAAAAACTGCATCTCACTGACAGTTTCTGTTTTCCTCTCCAAACTACAAGTGTGACACTGTGAATGCTAAAAACATAGGAAAGACATTTACTTTGGTTTCTCTTTAAGAGAAAAAGAGGCTTTTTTGGAATTATATTTGCAGTTGCAGAAGCTGAATGTTTTGTCCATCAGATCTCCTCAGAGCTTTCTTCTTCTGTAATATATTTATCCTGCTGGGTGGATTTTTGTTTAGAGTCCTATTTCAGTATGATATAATTTTTAAGGCAGGCCAGGGAAAGACAGGAATGTCCTGGTTCATTAGAACATTTCCATAGGGAGATATCTGTAGTCCTGTCAAAAAAAGACACTCATAAGTCCCATTCTGTGAGCAAGAACATGTGCTTATCCTGAACTGTGAAGATGATCAACTCATTTGCTAGTGTTTGTTAATCTTACATCACTGCATTGCAATTCTAATAAATGTTCCCTCATCTTTTTCTCACATCTTATTGCTTACATCCTGAGGTGCAGGACAGCGTGTATTTTTTTCATTGGACTGCAAACATGCCTCTATGGAAATGTTTCTGCATAATCATTGGACTAGATGAGCTTGAAGGTCTTTTCCAACTGAAACAATTCTTTCAGCAGCTGCAGAGAAACTGTATATGAGATATTTTGTCAAGTCACTGATAAGCACAAAGGACCCTGATTTCCAGAAGTACTGCTGTGAGACATCTTTAGTCACTGAAAACCTGATTCCACAAAATAAGGAAATCATCTCAGTCCTTTAATGTGATGGTGGATTTTCCTTAGAAACTTTTAGGGAGCCCCTGAGGGTCTCTTCTACCACATTAATGATGCAGTTTAGCTGCACCTGTAACCTATTAAGATTGTTCTTTCTAATCTGGATGGCAGGACACCAAGGTTAAATCTCATCAAGCTTCTTCACTCCCACACAGCTCAATATATTTTAGAGACTGAACAGACCTCATTTTTTCATGGTGTATAATGAAAAGGAAGTACAAAGCTAAAAATTTAGCCATAGGGGATGTTCACTAGCCAGGCATATTCTTAAAAAGTTAAATGCTGATAAATTCTTTTTCTGGATTTCAGTATGTCATTTCATGACACACTTTCCCTGTTTTTATATTTGCATAATGAAAAGCTGAAGCAATCAAAAAGTTTTAGGCTGAAAAATGTAAGTCTTTTTCAGAGCAGAAAAGCAAACCCAGTGGCTTATTGAGCTGTTAAAACGAAATCTTGTATCTTCAAAAGTTGTTTACGTGCTTCATATCTTCAAGCCAGAAAGCATAAGCCACAAAGCCGGACTTGTCCCCATGACCCACTGACTTTTTGACATCTTGAGGTCATGCATCCAAAGCATGCACAAGCAGGAAACGCAAGACTTCTTCCAACCACATCCTGGTGTGTCTGTAGTGTAAATTAGAGCTGTGAGAGCTCTGGGAAAATTCATCTGGCAAGCACTCCATGTTTCTTTTCCTTTTTCTTATAAATTGTGCTAAAGGGTTTGAGCTGAGTCTGAGTCTAATTAAAATGAATGTGAAAAAAACAGAGATCACCCATAAATAATTGGTGGTAGGGATGGAAAACCTGTATATTGAGAAGCAGGAACCTCCTGTACCTCAGGACTGATGTAAGTGATAAGATGCAAGAGAAAGATGAGGGAACATTTATTAGAATTGCAATGCAGTGATGTAAGAGTAATGCATACTAGCAAATCAGCTGATCATCTAAATCATTCATGATAAGATATGCACACATTTTTGCCTGTGGAATGGAACTTATGAGACTGTCTGTTTGGTGGGGTTTTTTGACAGAACTACAGACTCTTCAATTTCCAGTTCAAAAAGAGACCATTTTCTCTTCTTTTACATATCTAGCAATTTACTCATCTAGAAACTGCATTAATTCTCTGCCAGTCATATCCCTGTCATGTCAGCCAAAGCTGGAAGGAATTACTCAGATGTCATTGATCCCTGCTGAGAACCTACTATTGAAGTGTCTCAGATTGCTCTTAAAAATAATCATCTTTTATGAGGCCTATGTGAACAAGAAGCAAACAAGAAAAATGAGACGTAAAGGGAAAAGCAGAAAGTGCAAAGGGATTCTATCAGCATTTAGCTTCAGGATAGAGTCAGCTGAGATTAAAAAAAAAGTAGACTATCTTATCCTATATGATTTTTATCCCTGGTCCAGTTTAAAAATTAATAATATGAAGTTTCAAGGTGATCATCTGGAGATGAGGCTGCTGAACACAATGCCATTCGGCTGAGTGTCGAATAAATAACATGGAAGGACAGGAACAATACTATATTTTAAAAAAGAAGGATTGCTGAGATTCATCCCTACATAAATGAAACAAAATTAGATAGGACCGTATTTCCTGCACTGGCATAATTTCTGAGTGGCACAAAAGAGTTGTTGGTACAATTCAGATACCAATTAAATGGATTGGAAAAAAAATTATCTTACCTGCACCAAACAGGAAAGGAATACACAGAGGCTGTAAATTCAAAAATTCCACCAAGAAGCAGCTTGGGAAGAAGGACTTATGCAACAACATTTTTAGTTTTGTTTACAAAACAAGAGCAGGTGCAAGTCCAGCTTGACAAATACAATAAAAATTCTGCATGTTTGCAAGTTCTAAGTACTGCAGTACTAAAGCACCCAGCTGTTCAGGCCTTGAAGATTTCAGCTGGATAGATCATCACATTTATAATCTATTGATATGGAATTAAGGTTGTCAGCAATACACAAGACTAATACTAACATTCAATGAGGCATGAAATCTCCAGCTGACAAGAGCAAGATGTCAAACTGGATAGAAAAAAGTGAAGCTCAGAGAACACAAGTGCAGTAATAATGGATATGGCTGAAGCATGGGATCAGAAAAATTAAGATGACCTCAGCCTTGGTACATCCCATCACAGCCAACCTATTCTTTTGACCATTCAGCAGCACAGCAAATGTTGCTGGAATCTGCTCACCTCTTTCTGACTATTCATAGGAAGGACTTCCACTCATAACGAAATGTTGGAAGCTCACATTCTGAGTTCACTGTCTGATTTGATGTAATACAGAAAAGTTCCATCAGCTGCAAATCAGCAATGCCATAACTAGCCCAAGATGTTGCTTTATGACTTAACTTTGTTTTATTTTTCCAAAGATTGATGAGAGAGGTCTGACTGATGTAATTCAAGACATGCTGCTAATATTGAAATTTTAATATTAAAATTCTATAATGCAGCTCTGCCCAGATGTTATTTATTAGAAATAGACTGGGTTTTTTCTTCAATTGTGTATTTTTTTGTATGGCAGCTTTTATAATCTTTTCTGTAAGTAAAAAGTAAAAATTCCATGCCTTTAAATCATAGATGTCTGGAATAGCTGCACTCAGTGCAGTGCAGAGGGTTTGCACAGTACATGAATGGGTGCCTAGAAATGTGAGCTGAGCTGAGCCAGAAGCCCTCTATGCACAACCTCCCAGGAGCAGCAGCAAGTGTGTCAGTGACAATACAGAAAATTTTTACATGGCTCTGTCTGAAGCTCTCACAAGTCTAACATAATGGTACCTGCAGATTCCAGTACTCAAGAAATTTAAAGGCAATAAAGAGGTCATGCAAATGGAAAGAGATTTAAAGACTTCTAAATAAGATTTCTGTTCTCCTTAACAGATGCACTAAACCAACTTTATAGCAAGGCAGAAAGGCTTTGCCTGCAAGTTTTGCTTGTGACAAATAAATGAATAATGCGAAAAGCTTTGTTGGGTGATTTGTTTGATCTATAGAGGTTATAAAGGGTATATCGAACTAATAATTCAAATTCCTGGTGATCACTGGTCTTACTTCTGTCTTTGTGCTAGAGAACAAGTCAGGAAGCTACTTCTCTCACAGCACATTTGAAGCAGTATCTGTCACTGCTTGACTGGCCTGTGTATTTCATGAAAGGCAGTACTATGAGGTGCATTTTTTTTCTACTCACTGTAAGCAGCTGAGCCTGAGACTTTTTAAAATGACATTGAAGAGACATAAACATCAAGCATGGTTCTGTGGAATGCCAGAAAACACGAATTGAAGACCGACTGCCTATAAAACCTAAACAAATCTTTCCATCAGTAAAATGGGTAAAACAGTTTCAGAAACATGATGCAATTAACAGTTGCTTATGAATGGGCAACGGTTTGCTACAGTTCTTCTCATACAAGTACTTTGAATTTCCTTGCAGTTTTTGGAGTCAGGTCACATATCTTCTTGGCAGATAGTGTGTGGGTATCTTAGCAATGATTGCATTTCCTGGAGCGTACCATGCACTCACTGCAACACAGCACAAGTGTGAAAGAAGGTTATTATCAGGCTTAAATCAGTAACTCCTGTGGGTGGAACCATTTCAAAAATGAGCCATTTTACACTTTGCAACATTACTGCATGTCCAGCTTCACTGTCCAGTCAGTTTCTCTACTACAATGCACCATTATGGCTGTATTGAGCAGAAACTCTCCTTCTAGTCACTGAACATCTATGATTATGTGCATATTTATGTCTTCCATAGCATGTTGGAAAATGCTTAGGCCTTCATCTGCTACAACTTTTTTCAGAGCTGCTTTGTCAGCCAGGTAAGAAATAATCCTCCCTTGCAAATGATTATTGATTTCAGGCCAAAGCAAAATATATTAAAACTCCCTACAAAGCTGTTTTACTCTTTTTTGATTGGATCAGCTGATTTTCTTTAATACTTTATTTCCAATAGGATTGAACACTCATAGTTGGTGTCACAGTTTTCTGGCCCAAATGTGATTAAAAAAAAAAAAAAAAGGATTTATATTTCTATATCTTCCCACAACTCATTTAGCTTGTGTATTTCTTCCCTTGCCTTCCCTTTTCCTTTGAATGTAGAGTTCTCTATACTGGCAGTTCTCTCCAGATTCATTCCCAGATTCAATGCCAAAAGTGTATGTGGTGTGTTTAAGGACATATGCACCCATTCTCCCTTCCATTCATGGCACATACTGTCAGAGAAGGCAATCCTTGTAGTTATGGCCACAGGAGTAATGCGCATCGGTCTGTACCCTTGGGCATGCCAGGGTATGCCAAACTTCCTCCAGCAGTTCACCCCAAATGTTGGCGTGAGGAGGCTCAGCAGAATTAGTCTTACTGCTGGTAAATCTTCTCACTTGCTGTAAAATATGTTGTTCTCCAAAAAGGGGTGTTGAGGTGCTTAATTTGTTTGGGTCCTCCTGTGTCATGCCAAACATAAGATAAAAAAGAAAAAGTCTGACAAAACGGCCAGTTGAGACCTGTATCGACTACCTACAAAGAAAATTATGGTGTTTGATGCACTGTTTTCATCTTGGGATGTATCACTCTGAAAGGAGTATCTCTCTGGAAGAAGAGCAGAGCTGTTTTTTTCCTCTTTATTAAGGACGTGAAGGAAAAGGATAGGAGACTACTTCACAGCAGGTCAACTAGCACAGTTGAGGATCTGCATCAGGGGACAAACCTTGCAGAAGGCATCAGGGTCAAGAAGAACTAGCTTTCTTTTAATTTATCGAGTTAAAACAGTTTTGTAGAATCTTAACTCCTGGACCCATGTGATTATAGATGCCTCAGGAAAGGCTGGGGGAGCTGGGCCTGTTCAGTCTTGAGAAGAGATGTTTGAGAGGGGACCTCACAAATGTCTGTCAGTATCTGAAGAGGGATATCAAGAGGATGGAGCCAGGCTCTTCTGGGTGGTGCCAAGCAACAGGACAAGAGGCAATGGACAGAAACTGATGCACTGGAAGTTCCACCTGAACATGAGGAAGAACTTTACTGCGCTGGTGACAGAGCACTGGAACAGATGGCCCAAAGAGATTGTGGAGTCTCCCTCATGAGAGATATTCAAGAACTGCCTGGACGCAATCCTGTGCCTTGTGTTCTAGGGTGGTTGGATCAGATGATCCACTGTGGTCTCTTCCTGCCTGACCCATTCTGTGATTCTATGATCCTCTTGCAGTAAAATTTCTGTGTCAGTGAGTCACAAGAGCAAGTTTCTGCTGCTTCATGCCCCCTCAGACACATTTCAGATCACACAGAGGTATGTCTCTTAAGGATCAATGTCCTCCTTCACAATGGAGGAAAGGTGGCTTCAGCCACAGTACACCACACCTCTTCAAGGTTTGTGCTTGAACAGGGAAAGGTAATGGCCCAGCAGGATCCCAGCAGAGAGATGTACCTGCACTCAGTTCAGTGCCAGAGCCACAGTGGGACTATTCCTGAGTTCAGAATTTCAACCTACATTAGAAATAAAGGATTTCAATTTTCCTTTAGATAAGTCCTACCATTAATGAATATGGATGTGACCCTTTTATGGAGAAAAATGTTTTGACAGCACCAGTAACTTGAGCTGAGCTTTCAAAGTGATTCAACTGAATTGTTTTTCTAAAAATGAAAAAAACCAAACCAAACCATACCAAAAAAGATAAAATTTTGAAAGCAGATAAGATTTTGCCTTCAGAAATTAAAATGGTTCAAAAATATATTTACAGACATTAAAAAAGAATGCCCAATAGATGGAAGAGTCTCTTTCAACCTAAAGCTACTAGTTTTGGGGCTTTTTAACTTGGTTCATATTTTTTGTAAGTGAATATTCTTTGGGGCCAAAACAAAATATTACAAAATTCAGACCCATAAGGAAAAATAAGTTATTTATATTCTTTCATGATTCCTTTCTCTAGTCTGACTGCAGGATATTTTGTGCTCACAACATTACCAGGTGGAACAATATTGCAGCAGTACATATTATGTCTCAGATCATCTCTTCATTTCTAGTGTCCCCTCTTCCCCCACGACCCTTTTGCTCTTTCTTGGCTACCTCCCAAAATAATTCTCTTCTGTTTTCTTTTTTGCTGACAGTTTCCATTTAAAAGACCTTGGTTTCTGCCCCTTTGTATTCATTACAGAATATAAATCAGAGGATCTCTGATTAGCTTACTTCCTTGTTTTTTTTAGCCAGGATGATGTCAGTACAGCTTAGGGAATGAAGATTATTGGTTACATTGTGGGCTCTCTGCTAGCCAAGTCAAGAGAACCTCAGTGTTCAAAAGAGTGGAAACTTGATGTAAACAACTATAATTTATATTGCTTGGAATCATGATGAGAAAGAAATTTGCATGCTAGAAGTGAATGTGTTTTGTGATCAGGCATGGTCTAGCCCAAGGAAGAAGTAAAACCTAGTTAAAATGTCACAGCTCCCCTTTTGTTCTACAGGAACCAACCTCTGATGTACTTAGTGACTCATTTGTTGAAAGGTGTGTTTGGCAATACTCTCTGAACTATTACTTAAAACATTGACATGGGGAAGGTTCCGTCTCTTTCCTGATAAAACAACTTATTTAAGATTCACAAGACTCACACACCCTCACGAGGATTTAGTGTTGCCACAAAGACTGGCTTGGTGGCATTCAGATTCCTACAAAAGATAGCTTGAGAGTATTCTCAATGCTTTTTCTTATCCATCTTATATGGTTTGTTTTCTGCAGCAGATATATTTAACATTAGCCAAAAGAGCGATAGTATTTAACAGTGAGGCTAACCTTTATCATCTGACAAGTCCAATTTGATGTTTAGAGTCACAATCACATTCCATTAGGAAAAGTCACATCAAGTTGTATCCCCACTGCTCTGTTTATTTATTGAGAAAGCATGTTCTCACCTTATTTCTCAAACCATTCTGACCTGTTTATCTTAAAATGAAGTACTCTCACAATGAAGAAACATTTCCCCAAACATGAAATAAAATTTCTTTCTTCTCAGAGCAGTGCCAACAGTTGGCAATCCAAACCAGATTTAAATCAGTGAATCTCCACCTTGCTTGTATCGTTTCAAGGTCTCACCCAAGGCCCTGAGAAAGACAGGGTTTTTTTGTGTTTCCTCCAGATCTTGGTGCCAGCCCCTGACACTGAGGGAGGGGTGGTTTTTGCAGGGTTGGGGGCCAGATGGTGCTTGAGATGTGCCTCTGTCTAAGCCACCAGATGTGAACCTCTGTGCACTAATGGGATCTCCTCTATTGTCCAGCCACAGTAGGCTGAGGGAACAGCTGTGAACAGCTTTCTCTCTCCAAAAATGTTACTGTGGCCTGCATGCCCATTTCCTGATAAAAAACTAGCAGTCTGCACAGACAGGCCAATAAACCAAAACAAATCTGTGACACTGAGTTACAGCAAACCTTCTGACATAAGACAGTTTACTTAACTCACCTTGAAATGATGAGGTGTTGCAGTGAGCTTTCACACCTGCATTCTGAAAGGATCTCAAGCCCTCTTGTCAGGGCTGTGCTCCTGCGCTCTCTGCAGAGGTTTTACCCTACATATCTTAGGGTCTGAAGGCTACTTGCTCATGGCTGCAGGTCAAAACTACATTTCATCTCTAAATGCTTGAGATTCTGTGAACATTTTAGTAAAGAGGCAACAATAAAATAATACTCAGTGGCCTTTCACTTTGTTGGTAGTTATTAGAACTTTTGTTTTTTGGAATCACAATGGAAAGGGATATTATACTACTTTTCCCCGTTTGAATAATGACAAATTGAAAACTGCCTTATTTTTTCCCCTGAAAACAATCATTCCACTTTGAGACTTAAATCTGAAGATTTCTGAAAATGGCTTACTTTTCTGGGTCATGACACCTCTGCAAATGGAGTTTAATGTAGCTGATGTCTGACTGAGATTCTTGAAAGTTGAGAAGAAACTTTGGGGCTACAGGAATCTTTGCATGATTCAGCTCAGAGAGCCATCAAGTATATTCTTTTAGTTTAGAGTACTTTAGGAGAATACTTTTACCAGAACTAATTTAATAATCTGCACTGACTGGTTTCTCATTTTTGAGTCTCAGCTGGGCAGAACTTGGTTGTAGAATGCCACAGTTTTTGTCTGGCTTTTATTTTGGGAAAGCACATTTAGATTAATTGATTCATTTAATAAAGTAAAATTATTTTTTTCATTAGCTGTAGACAAAATTAATGTTGAGGACCCTATTATATGATTAATAAACAGCAAAAGATTAAATTTAGAGAGATATACATGGTTATTCATAGACATACATTGTTTGGAAATAAAGAGTCAAGCATTGTTTTTTGTTCTCCAGCCTTACACATATTGCCAAAATGCCACAAGCCTTTAATTCTTAGAGCACAGAAGGTAGGACATAGGACACGAACTAAATCCCAGCTTACAGTGAGGATTTTGTAATAATTTGCTATCAGGCAACCAAGAATGTTGGCACAGAAGCAGTCAGGCCAAAAGAAAGAGAAACCACTTCTTACTCAAACTCTGAATTTCAATGTGAATCTGTATAAATATTCAAGGCCAGATTGCATGAGGCTTTGAGCAAGCTGGTCTAGTGTAAGATGTCTGTGCCCATGGTAGGGGATTGCAACTAGATGGTCTGTAAGGTCCTTTCCAACACAAACCATTCTGTGTTATAATAATCACTCCAAAAACAACCCACCAAAAAAACAAACCAAAACAAAACAAGCAAACAAACAAAATCATAGAGGCATTGGAAAATCTCTTAGATCATTGGGTCCAACCATTAGTCTATCACTTGACACATTCTGTGTGGTTATTCCTGCCTCCAATGCATAACAGGGCAGGAAAATTTCACTTTTTTTGTATGAGCTTTCATACAAACTCCTCAACTGACAAACGCAGCTGAGAATTTGGGATGTTGAAAGGCTGAAGATTTTCCCAGTTGAAGGATGCCAGCTTCTCTAGGCCACCACTTTGAAATGGCCTTAGCTTGGCATGGAAATGAAAATGGCTAACATACTGCTCAAAACCAATCACCTGTGGGAATACCTACATGACTCTGGGCAGTCTGAATTGCTCCTTGCAGCAAGGGAGCTGATCAATCCCTGCAGGGCAAGGACAAGGCATGCAGGCAGGCCAGGGGAAGGTAAACATGCTCTGCCTCTGATGGAAACCCGTTTTGCAACCTTTGCCTTCCTCTGACACCAGGCTGACACTTCCCCCGGGCACATGGACTTGCATGGCAAGAACTGTGTGGCTCTGGACATATAAACAGACACAAGAGCTCTTAAGCTCCACCATTTATAGGTTAGTCTGTTGAAGACATGCTTGTTGGAGATTAAAGGCTTAAGCTACCTATGCTGCCAAGAAAGCTATCATGAGTATTCCAAATTAAACATAAACATTCACCTCACCATAAATGCTGTGGTCAATTATCCTAAATCCTGCAAACAACTTTTCTGTAAACAAGTATTTTGTTGGCAAAATTAGATGTCATCACTGCTGATACAGAGGGATAGATCATTAGTTTTGATAAAATCAGAACTTCGCCATAAGTTTCATTGTCTCTTATTAAATTCTAAAATCAGCACTTGTGCAGGCTGAAGCAACTCTTCTTTAGTAATATCTGGGTTTTCTCGGTCGCTAAGATTTCTCCAAATTTCAATGTACCAGGACAAATCATTTAACTTAAAGGACGAGAAGACAAGTAATAGAAGGAGAACATGATGCTACGTCAATAAATTAAAAACACAATATGAAAGTGCATGATCACAAACAGGAGTGAAACTTTTCTTTTTTTTTCCATTCTAAAAAAAAATAGAAAAATGGTGGCTGAAAATTTTTATTACAATATTTACATTTTTATACATCATCATACCACCTGCAAAATCTTACCAACACTTTGGTTTTCTGCCCCAGAGATCTTAAATATACAGTGAAACTCACTAAATTACCATCTAGCACAGCACTGGTCAAAATACTAAATTAAGCTTTGATTTTCATTAAATCTTGGAAAATTTTTAAAAATGTTAAAGAGCAGGGTTAATTTCTCTGGTAACTGTGCAATTTAGAGAAATTATCAAGCCACTGGTACTTAAATGAAAGGCTCAAATTTCTGTGTTAAGTTTCTCAGTCTGGCTCTTAAGGATACAACTTTCTTATTGATCTAACCATCTGCTCATCAAATCCATCTCTCTCCAATGTGTGGAGAAGGATGTTGTGGGTGACCATGTCAAAGGCTTTACAGGAGTCCAGATAAATGACACCTGTAAATTTTATCTCTTGATGGAGTCCAGAAATCACAGAAAGCCTCTAGGTTGGTCAGGCCAGTCTTGCCCTTGGTGAAGTCGTGATGACTGTCCCAAATCTTTTCCCTGCCCTTCATTTGCCTTAAAACAGCTTTTAGGAGAATCTGTTCCATGATCTTCCAGACTCAGAGAGGAGGCTGACAGATTGCTAGCTCTCAAGGCTCCCCTTTCTGTGAGTATGTTTCCCCTTTTCCAGTCACCTGGGTTTTCCCCTGACTGCCATGGCTTATCACAGAGAGTGAGTTGCCAACTACAGCAGCCAATTCTCTCAGGACTCTGGGATGCATCTCATCAGGTCTCATAGACTTATGCAATGAGGAATTTAATACTGCAGTCGATTCTAAGTGGTTTAGGAGTTCCCCAAAAATACCTTTGAGTCACTAGGCCTTTTTGCTAATAGGTGCCAAAAACAGTCTGGAGCTTAATTTATGCACACCTCTGTCTGTCTACTCATATGAAATCCTGAAGTAAAAGCTTAATGTCAACCTTCTTTCTGACAGTCCTGGTTTTATCTTTTCTATGTGCTTGTGCCATTGGCATTTGCTACACTCCATGTTTCCACCTTTGCTCAACTCCCTCCACCGTGCAGTGTCTGCTGAGGAAAGGATTAGCATTCCAATCTAGTCCAAAGAGCTGGAGCAAACAGAAAAAAATAGTTAGCATTGTCACTAGCTTCTTGATGATCTTTTGACATGCTTGAAATAGTTTACTTAGACCATGTAGATAAGCAAATAACCTACCAGGTAGTGCATGGAGTTTAAGTGTGTAACGAAAAGAAACGACTGTACTTCTGATTAAAGGCAATGAGACAATATCATTGAGAAAGGAGCATGAGATTCAAGGTGATTCCATGTGAAAAAAGGCTGCATTTACATTCTAGCACAATTTTATATTTTGGATGCAAAAATATTAAATTTGCTTTGTATACTTACTAAGTGTTGTCTATGGCTTGTTGTCATTGCTAAACCAAACAGCTTAACAATACAAGATATTTTTCATGCTGGAAGATTAATTTATATGAAATAAATTGCATGAAACTATAAGAGAAATCATAAGGGTTTCCAACATGTACCACACTGGAGAGAGCTTGTTTTATTTAGGTTTTAGTGTGCATATAAATGTACATAACATGTTTTCCTAAGGAGCTCACAATGCATTTTATAAGGTTTTCTCATGAATTGAAACACAGGTCTTTAGTGCTATGTATTGTAATCTTTCAGTCTGGAGGTTTTTTGTTTGGTTTTTCTTTGATTTTTTTTTTCTAATAATCTTTCAACAGAAAAATCTCTGCTCTTGTAGGATATACTAGCCTGTGCCTTCACAGTGCTAATTGTTAATTATGGCTTTATGGGTTGCATGCAATTTTCTGTGTAAAGATTTCTTGTATGGTCCCAGTGAGCCACTTCACATAGATTAAAAGAGACATGTAGGGGTAGATATGATATAATTCCAGTTTGCATTTGAAAACCTATACCTTCAGTAGAATTTGTGTCAAGCTTTGAATGGAAGAGGCCACTCTTACGAATCTGAGAAAAACAGCAGGAGTTAAAAGAAGACTGATAGACATGTAGATTAAACCATGACCTGAACAGCAGTTTAAGGACTTTTTTCATTTAATATAAGCTGCATAGCCCAAGAGCTATATTCTGAGCTCCATGAAAGTTTCTTTCACCAATTTTTTTTTTTTTTTTTTGGGTAAAGAGGCAGATTTAGTGAAATCAAAACATGTCAAGAACGTGTTTTGCCAAATCTTTCCCTGACAAATGTAAACATTCCAAAAATTCCCTGTGACTGACTTTGACACATTTTTAAAATTATATGTTGCCAGTTGAGAACTGGAATGATTTCACATTTTAGAAAAGCACTTAATTTTATTTATTGTCGTTAGAGAAATAATATAGCCTCAAACTCAAACCAAGACACTGGGATTTACTGGACTTCATGGGATTTCACAAGAATTTTTTTTATTTGTTTAATGAAAAAAGAAAAGATCCAAACAACATTTAAGCTTTTCTATGTGGGAACATCTAGTAAGCTAAAGGAATAATGTTTTCATCCTCCTTGACAACCAATTAACAGTTTCACTTCCCTTTCCTGCATGGGGAGGCATGAAATGTAGGTGTCAGAGCAGAGGAGCTCCTTCAGAGCTCTCTGCAACATGACCATGGGATAATTGACCTTGCAAAAAACAGCCTTTTACTAAGCAGCAACATAGCAGTGGAAATCTCAAGCTGGTGAGACAATTGCATACAAGGATGAGCAGATTCAGTAACAGCTCCATTTTTATATAATTTTTTTCTGGTAGGCCCTTTTTTAATGTGATAATTGAAGATTGAAATGTTCTATTTTTGCATTTTTTTT
>VWYP01027249.1:116190-192956 GCA_013400435.1 Pycnonotus jocosus | reverse complement strand
TTCTTCTCCCCCCCCCCCCAAAAAAAAAAAAAAAAAAAAAAAAAATAGGGTCAAAGTTATGCTAGGATTCAGTCCCCTCCTCTGCCACTTCAAAGGGGCCATTTGCAGTGGAATGAGTGTCATTTGGTGGTGGAAGCAGGAAGCTATTTGAGCAAGAGGCAGGACATAATTGAGACAAGGGCCGGGGGAGCAGGACCTGAGGACTGGCGCAGAAGGATTTCCAGCTCTGAGAGCACGCAGGTTGTTTCAGCTGCTGGGATGCAGGAGGCATTTGCAGGGCACTTGGCTGCCGTCTTGGGAAGGGACCTCACTTCTCTTGGCTCCGTGCCCTTCTCCCTGAAATCCCCTAAGTGCTGAGCCTGGGCACAAGGGCTGATGTTCCAGTTCAATAACACACAGCAGATCATCACACTGAAACTGGGAGTATCCCAAAGTTCCCTTTCTCTTGGGAAAATCTGACTTCACCTCCTGCCCTAGCTCATACAATCCTGAAATAAACTACAGAGCCTCACTTGTGCTCTATGTAGTTTAATGAGCCAAAAAGAAAAAATGCCTTTCCTTCCCCTCGAGAAGTGGACCTTAACTTTCATAAAGACAGAGGGACCTAGTCCTATCACATTCATTGCTGCATACAAAAACCCCTCACCATATAACCTTTTTCCATCCTCACTCTATTGTTTATTGCAGGTTTTTTTGGGTGTAACTTATCAAAGTTTTGCTTGCCTTGTATTCCTGCAAACCTCATTTGGATACAATGCATACATGCCTTACTTCAGTTCCTGTAGACAGTGATGTATTTGATCTGCTGGCCTGAGATATGCATTTCTTTCAGAAACCCTAATGTAAACACTGGAAGTAGTTTATGGCTGTGAATCAGCATCCAATGGCCATGATGATTTAACACTATGAAGAAGTGACATAAAAAAACCCTCCCTGCCCTCCAACTCAGAGTCTTAAGGTGGTTCTCTATCCCATTCTTGAAGCTACAGTTAGAAATACTATTTTAGAAAGCCTCTGGATTTCTTATTTTATTTTTCTTCTCTTTTGCTTTCCTTTCCTTTTATTTATTTTTTTTTTCCAGTTTTGGTCAAGCACAGGGAAGTATTTTTCTGCTGTGCAGACTTCTTTTTCTGCATAGTATACTTGGAGCTGAAACAGTCTTGCTGACAGGATTTAATATGAGGAAGTTTTGCAATATGCTTTACAGCTGGTGTAAAACTTCTTGGTGAATGTCAGAAGGTAACTGCTGTAATAAACTAGTTAGGTATTGTAGAGCATATTATTTGAACAAGACGCTTTCTCCTCAAACAAACACTTTATTTGGTACAGGGTTCTTTCAAGAAATCCATCCTAATTGTTTAAATCTACCATTTAACCAGTGTAATGTGTAATTTAAAGAAGTGGCAGAGACAATCCTTGAGAATTGCATTCTGTTTCCAGTGTTCATCTGCAATTAAAAGGTAATTAATTGCTTCTTTTGTCTTTCAAATGAATTTGTGCTAAAAATCTGAAGTGGTTAAGAGTGACTGCTGAACAATTAGGAAAAAAGGGTGTTGTGTTTTCCTTTGTTTTCAAAAAGATTTGAAGAGTGTAACCTGCTTTTGTACATCTTGTTAGCACATTTCACTGTAGCTGGCAGTTTGTCAAAGACGAAAAAATATGTTTGTTTTAGCTGGCAAAGCTGCTTAGTGTATTGACCTGAGCAGAGTCCTGAGCATCTGGATACCTGGAGTTTATTCCCAGCTGTGTCACTGCTTTGTTGAAGGACTCTGAGCAAGCACTTATTTGCCTCTTTGCTGTCTTCTTCCCTTCCATGTAGTTTCTTGTGTCTAATCAGCTGGTGAATGCTTGGAGCAAACATTTTCAAGAGATTTTAATCTGTACAGCACCTAGAACACCTGACTGCTATCTCACTTGAGATCTGCAAGTGCTTCAGTCATGCAAGCAGCAGCAGCAAAATTAATAATGTCTTACAAAGTCTTGTTTCACTGTGTTTATGAGAAGAGAATTAAGTAAAACATAAATGAAAATGAAAATATTTCCTTTGTTCTTTGGGGTTTTTTTGTTTGTTTTGGGTTTTTTTTTGTTTTTTGTGGGTTTGTTGTTTTTTTTGTGTGTGTGTCTGTGTGTCTGTGTGTGTGTGTTCTCAGAGTCTTTCAAAGACTGGAAAAGACAAATCTCTGGTTAGCTAGGATGTAACCAGGGAACACCATGCCCTTTCCTGTGGCTCTCCCTCTGTGCCCTTGCAGTCACCAGAGTCTAAACAGTCAAAGAAGTCTTATTTTTTTGCCCTCCTGGACAGGAGTTGAGCAAAACCAGGCACACAGCTGAAGAATAATCAGTAATAAACAGTAAATAGCTAGTGATTGTTTCAGTTTCTCTGTAGCTCTTGGAACTCCTGTAGCTGCTCCTGGGTGTACACAACTAAGCAGTTCCTTGTGCACATCTGAGGGGCAAACTGCTACTAGTATGGAAAAGTTAGACACAACCCAAAACCTGTGAGTCACTGCTAATATTATGCAGATAATCAGGAAGGTCCTTGCATGTTATAGCCAGCACATTGTCTATTCTCTTTACTCACCCATCCTCAAATGGGTTTTGTGTTCTCCACATAGGCTGTTTTGACAACAGTTTTACTGCGTCGACTGAAGCCAAGTTATTCCTTTACACGAATGTGGAGGAAAGTCAAACAAGGCCAGGAGCTGAGCTTGTGGATGCAATTACAAGTGATCAGCAGTGTTTTCCTAATCTGCTCCTTTTTGTTGCTCTTTTGAGCACTACAAGTGTTTGACACTCACCGCGGTCAATGCTGGCAGACAAATGCTTTCGCCTCCAGTGCAGTGTCTTCGTGGCAATGTGAAGCCCACGGCAAGTAAAAGAAAACTGTTTCACAACCTGAACTAAATCCTGAAAACTTGGAGGATTATTTTCTCAGTTCATCCTGAGCATGTGTTTTTCTGAGCTGCAGACTTAAGTCTGATACCAAAATAAACAATTATTGCTTCAAAAGTGTTATGTTGTTAATGATTCCAAGAGAATCTGTTGGTTCACTATGTCAAATTAAGTGATAAGGGCTTCAAAGCTAAATCTAGGCAATTATTCCAGAAAATTTTGGACAACATCCTGTAACAATATTAATGATTCAGGATTAACAATCAACTATTCAGAGTAAACTTGGATGATGTGGGGTAAACAAGATGTGAGATCATGCACAGAATGGGTACCAAAGGATAGCATTTGTAAAAATATTCTTAAATGTTCTTATATCTGTATTAACAGAAGTAAATGAAATCTGGACAGCTAATGTTTTCTTCCTCACTTTATTCTGAAGTTTTAGTATTATTTCAGTGTAAGTTTTTTATAATAAAATGTACACTGGCCCTTTGTTATTTACTCATTAACTCAATTTTTAACTCAATATTAAATTATATAGAATATTTAGGAAAAAAAAGTTAAAATTAAAATGAAGTGATCAAGTAACTGTAGTCCTCCTTGACATGTTAACCTTGCTTTTACATGCTTGGTCACTTGCAGTCTATTTTACTAATTCAAAGAATTTACAACATGTCTCTCAGCCATTTCCAGGAATTTGAAAGAGCTTGTTTGTTTATTCTCACTTCCAACAGGCTTCTTCACAAAATTTTTCAAAATATACCAAAGACTTTTTCTCCTCTGAAACAAAACTTTAGGCACCTAAAAATAACAATCTTTTTTTAATGGGCTAATTAGTGCATCAAATTATTGCTCAGGCCCTTTATCTGAGGCTTTGGGTAAAATCCAAATGGAAATGAGTTTGGCCAGTGCATTTTAACCTACATTTGTCCGCCTCACAAAGTCACCACGCGGTTTAGCCCAGTTGGCAGCCCTGGTGCAGAGAGAAGCAGGGCTGGCATAGCTGAGATGCTTCAAGAGGGGAGGACTGCAGCACTCTGACACGACAGTGAGCACACACTCTCGCTGTGTTTCCTGCTCTGTGCGTGCTTCCAGCCCCTGCTCCCACTTCCACCCTGGCAGCAGCGTCTGCTGGGCTTTGGTTATTTGAGACTTGCAATAAAACTGATAGTTAGGAAAACACTAAAAGCATCCTAAACATGGATATGCTGCAAAATGGGTAACAACTCACTTCCAAAGCAGAAGAAGGGTTCTCGGCTTGGTCCCGCTATTTACAGCTTGTGGTGTGCCAAGCCAAGCAGTGCTTAAAAACCTCTCTGGCCAGCTTGGCCACCCCGGGAGAGCATTCCCTGGACACACACTCACGATGTGGCAGTGGTGTGAGCACAGTGACAGATGTGTCCTGTTTGAGCTCCTGGTCTGTGGGGTGTGGCTCTCCTGTGCAGGCACTGGAGTAAAAGCAGTGATGCATTGACTGCTTTGGCTGCTTCCCAGGACAGCCCTGATGAGGAGATACACTATCTCAAGGAACCATCCTGTTACAAAACCGTAAAATAAATAAACAAACAAACCAGGATATTTTAGGTTCTGAGCTATTGCATCACAAAAATGGCTGGAGAAAAGTTTGTCTCTTGAGCCAGCCTTGAAAGAGGGAACTTACATGCACAAAAAAACCTTCTAAAATTCTGCCCTAAGCCACAATTGCAAAACCTCTGTGAGATACCAGAGACATTGCAGAAATTCCTCCTTCAGTTACAAATCACTGTGTTCTGTTCATTTTTTTCCTGACACCTGATCACAAGATCCCTGTGATGTTCCATGTGTATCTCACTGACAGCACAGTCCTGGATAAGCTTGACAACTCATAACACAATAAAATCAGCAGGCAAAAAATAGCTGTCAATTCATCAAGGCCAGGATGAACATTCATGAAGAATGAGATGGGGAGGAGAGTAGGCACAGCTTTGCAAGGCAGCAAATAAACTTTTTCAGAGCTTTGGAAAGAACTTATATTTTTAAGGGACAGAGGTGAATAAAATCAAAGTCTAAAAACATTAATAAATTCTGTATCATTATTCAAGGGAAGAAAACAGGGCTTGTGCAACTATATTTTCTCAGAAAAAAACCTACAGATTAGCTATTTTAAGACTTGTAAAATATTTGGTAGGAAAAAGAAGCCTCATGTTTTTATTTGTCACTGAAGACTCATGAATATATTAATATACTTTTATTTAGTTAAAAAGTATACTAATATATTTATTGGTATACCCTGCAGATTTTTGTCATGCTCCTAAAAATGTCTTAGAAAATGTCTGCATGGAATATACAGAAACATTTTCATTGACAAAAATCTAGCCAATCTTTCTTATTTATTTTTAATGGATCCATTTTCCTTTCCACTCTGGAAATGTACTTCAGGAGGGACACTTAGTTTTATACAAGATAGTGAGAAGATATTCCCAAAAGAAGAATAAAGAGGAAAATATGTTCATTTACTATAAAACTATTAGTGAGAGCATTTCCAAGGTTTCTTCTGTTTTCCATTAAAACTCCTCTAAAGAACTTATGTTTTTATATGATAGAAGTTTTCCTTTCATATTTAGGGCCAGAATATTTGGATAACAAGTTTCTGCTGAAGTAAAAAAATAATACTGACTGCCATATTTCTTTTAATAGCTACCAAAATCATGCAGATTTTGCAGATTTGACATACACATGGAAGATGAAAGACAGAAAATTTAAAAACATACAATTTTAAAAGAACAACAATGTTTAGACCTTTATTTCAAATCAATGAAGGCAAAAGAAAACTAATTTTTGAAGGAAGCATTGTCATTATTGTTTCAATTTTTTATTAAATTGTATTTCAAAAAGCACCTGGAAAATTACATTTCTTGTTCAGCAAATTACATCTTCTGGTCAGAAGTCTTGCATTGGGAGCAAAACTTATTTCTCTTTCACTCATACCTAAGTACTCTTTTTCTCTCATGCAACACAGCCAAGACAGCTTGGATTGATATTCCACTCAATATTGGAATTGCTCATTTTTCAGCTTCATTAAAAATGCCAGTGCAGGCAATGCAGGATTTACTCAGTTAACACCTCCCTCCCAGGACCTTTGAAAAGTTTTGTCAGCTACCTACCTTGTCAGTAGGGTGCTTGAAAAGACTGGATTAAGACAAGGTAGATGTCACAGGCGGTCAGGCAGCTGTTACATAAAACCAGGCATATTTTTCCAGATCCCTGATTTTTCGCAGTATTCCACATTCTTCAGTCCTTACATTTTCTTTGCCATCAGGATCCTGCAGCAGTGCAGGAGGTTATCCTGAGGAAGTAGGGGATGCTTTACCAGGCGCACAACAGGTTCATGGGGACAACAGCCAGCTCTCAGTGAGAAAGGTACCATGGAGCTTTCACGTGGCAGCCCTTGCAGCCCTGTTTTCTGACATTCTGGGACTGTCCCATTACTGCTGTGAATACCTACAAGCAATCACATGTATCCAGCACAATTTTGCCTCGAGTGAGAGAATCGTTAACAAAGGTGAGTGAAATTATAGCCTAGGTACTTGTGAGCAGGCTACACCCTCAGAACTGAGAAAGTAGGCAAAGACCACACTCAAGAAATGCAAATCTCACTAAAGTGTGAGATACCTCTCTCTTTTTATATCTAGATGTCTGACTAGTGCAAACTATATAAACTGAAAGAAGACCTCTCAATACATCTAGCCAGAAAAATGACAGGACTATTCATGTAGCTTGATATACTCTATGGAAATTCATTATTTCCAGTGCTGTGAAAGTACTGAGAAATGGCTTTGTGTAATCTGATGAATTATGGATTATGGCAGTTACCTGGATATTGGGAAGAGGTTCCAAACTATGTTACAGAAATCCTATTATGATAAAACCTGGAAGAAAGGAAGAAGAAAAAAGTCAGACTAATTTAATTGTTTTCATTATGTCATTCTCTAGGAATGTTAAGCTTCAAGCAAAAGTAAATTGTTTAAAAGACAAACATTTAGAAGACACAGCATAAGAACTAAACAAATAGGAAATTACTGATCTTCTGGTAATAGTGTCAAGTTTCGTAAACACATTTCCTAAGCTTTGAACAGTTATTTTCTATTATTTCAAGAATTAGACTTAAGGTAGAATGCATTGAAAGCATTTGCACTTTGGAGATTATAGGACCATTAATAGTATTGCAAAGAGCAAAACATTGGTGTTATGACTGTGATTGTGATTGTGTACAACGTGCTGCATTATTATTGTCCTTGTTATAATCCACAGAATTTTACCAAGAATTCTGCCCAGTTATACTTGTTGTCTGCAGCACAGACAGTAAATTACTTAGACATCTAAATGGTTGATTGCTTTGTTTCCCTTAATAGATTCTTTCTGAAGTGACAGCTGTAATTCAGAAGAAAATTTCTGTCTGGACCTTCACTCTCATAAAATGAGCACTAATAAGGTTGTGGAAATAAGGATGTGATCCCCTTGCACCAGAGGAACATGGACCAGTTAATATCACTGTATATCACACAGAATCACAGAATTAGTTAGGCTGGAAGACACTTGGGAGATCATCAAGTCCACCTACCACCAAACACCACATTGTCAACTATACCATGTCACTGAGTGCCACGTCAAGTCTTTCCATAAACACCTCCCAGGATGGCCACTCCATCACCTTCCTCGTCAACCCATTCCATTCGTACATGTAATCACCCTTTCTGTGAAGAAATTCCTCCTGCTGTCCAAGCTAAACCTTTCATGATGCAGCTTGAAACAGGCCCTTTCACCTTGTCACTGGTTACCTGGCAGAAGAGGTTGAACCCCAATGAAATACAACCTCCTTTTGGGTAGTTGCAGAGCGTAATGACACCCACAGCCTCATTTCCTCCAGGCTCCCTCAGACTGGAGAACTCACAGCCCCAGTTCCCTCAGCAACTTCTCACAGGACTTACCCTCTAGGCCCTTCAGCAGATTTGTCATATATGGTTCTTCATGGTAAATGATACCACAGTCTATGCAAAGGTGTCAGCTGATGCAGAGAAGTGATGTTAATTGCAGGAGATTACACACAGTGTCAAAGTAGTACCATAGATTGAAGCATTCACATGGTCAAGTATTTAGCAAATACTTGCATGGAAAATTTCAAAGTTTATTTGAAGTTATGGAAAGCCTCTACTTTTCATGTCAGACTCACAGTATCATGCCTATCAGACTACTCTTGGTCTGGTCAGCAGAAAGACTGCAATGTAACCAGTAAATCCTATTTCACACAATGCATTGGCAACAAACCAATTCAATTTATGACATCTCTTCTCTGGAAAATTTACGCATCATCATTTGTCACTTTTGCTTTAAGAAAAATCAAATGTGACACCAAACCAGAAAGTTATGGCTCCTTATCACCATCCCAGTTTTCTCAGTGCATCGAGTCAGTTATGTTTTAGCCACTTAAATAGTCTTCAATAATCATATTCTTTTAATAAGCCAGTGTTATTTGTTCTCCTACTGCAAAACCTAATAGAATGGTTTAGCTGGGTTAATTCAAAAATTAATTTGTGACCATGCAAACAAATCTACTTCATGTACTTCCTTATAATCATCATAAATTCTGTATCATATGATTTGTACTCCCTAGGGGACAAATTCTCAGGTGATCTACACGGGCAAAGTGTTTACTTGAATATGATTTCAGTGACTGATATCAACAGACCATCCTACCTACATATTAAGTTGCATTTTCCTTTATTGATTGCTTACCTGACTCATACTTCCAAGGAAAGGAAACAGTAGCATGGGGCTGAGTTAACTACGCAGCCAGAACATATAAGTTGTAAAGTTGTTGGCTTGGGTTTGACATAAGGTAGAAATTCTTCACTGTGAGGGTGGTGAGACATCAAAGCAAGTCGCCCAGATCTTCTATGGATGTCCAAGGCCATTTTCAAGGCCAGGTTTGATGGGGGTTTGAGCAGCCTGGTCTAGAGGAAGGTGTCCCTGCCTAAGGCAGGGAGACTGAAGTAGATTATCTTCACAGGTCCTTTCCAATTTAAAGCTTTCTTTGATTATGTACAGTTTAAGCTGTAAAATCTGCACTTTGGAAAAGAGCTGCTCACAAAGAGTGCAGCAATGAAGAGTGTGTCTTTTGGCAAAGTTCCTTTAGTAAACCAGAAGGGCTGGGTTCAAGTCAGAAATTGCTTTTGGGGGGAGGTCCTGTGGTGTCTATTAAGCACGATACATGACCAAAACAGTCCCTTGTGCCCTCCAAGTCTATTCAACTGTAGTCTGAATTAATGATAATTGTGAATAATTTATGTAGAAGTATTCTTGCAAGAAGGCGAAAGCAGTAAAGACTAACTTTTTCAAAATTGCTGTAACAAGGGTATTGTCCATTGGGCTTGCCTGCTCTTTGTCAAAATTGATGAGAGGAGTGACAATATCTACCTTTTTGAAGGTATGCATCTGAGGCAGTGCCCTATTAGGATCAGCACTGCAATTAAAAGACCCTGCCATATCCAGCTTCAGAATTATTTTCAGTTTTGGTTTCCAGTAGCACTCTAAGCTACTGAGCTAAACTCAGTTGAAGAAATCAGAATTCATAGTAGTCTTTATGACTTTCTCCACATGTTCAGGTATTATCTTTGACTTTTTGAGTGGTATGGATTTTTTTCTTAGAAGGGATTTTTTTCTTTTCTTTTTTTTTCCCCCACCCAGAGTATTTGCATCTTGGCTTTGTTAGGAGATGTGGGAGGTTTAGAGGGAAAGAGAATTTCCAACATTTGCTTCCCCTGAAGTGTTAATGAATGTTAGAAAATTTGCTATATTATGTAAGTTTCATGTCTCTCACCCCTACTGAAATATAGCACAGAGGCCTTGATGATATCACTAATGATGAATTTGGTCTCAGATCGTTATCTAAATGTATTATTCTGCTGCTTTCCAGTCTTACTTGAATAGTAAGTGCTGATTTCCCAACCCACCCAACCCTTTCTAAGTGACTTAAGAGAAAACAATCTTGCTGAGTTTGCTACATTGCTTCTGGGAGGGCAGTTTTTATAGACCAAATTATTTTCTATTAGCCTAGACAAATCCAGTCTGCAGTGTTCCAAAGAGAAAAAACCCAAGCAAACAAGGATGGCTAAAAACCTCAGCAGGTACATTTAACCATTTATTAACCTATTCTAGCTATATATCAATCTGATTTTGGGTCAAGCTCTATTAATTTAAAAATATAATTTTATACTTCTAAAAATAATCTGGCTCCCATCAGTTTGGCATTTGATCTCTTTAGCAAGCAAAGAGAAGGAAAACTGAACCTTGTTGAATATCATACAATTAAGTTATTTCATTTTATTTAGAATGAACTTGCATATCACAATTTTTTTTAATGGAAACAATGGATTTTTGTGGACTGCAACATACTAATGAACTGATCAAGTCAGCTCTCTAGAAGTAGGAACTGAAACTTTTAAGAAAAAGTGGAAGAAAATCAGAAATTCCTGTGCTGTTCTGTGTCATGAAGGCCATATCCTGGTTCCTCAAAACGGGTGAAGCCCTTTGGAAGGTCGGGATCCCCTCAGGCTCACACTTAGAGCGAATCCAAACAGTGGGGAATGAAAAGAAAGGTGTTTGCAGCTCCGTGAGGAGGCCCAGCCTTCTTCCTCTGCTGTGGGAAGGAAGATCACTGAGGAGATAGCAGAGAGGATGAAGCAGTTGGTGGGGGGAGATGTGGATTCAGTGCATACCTCAGCAAGCTCTTTCAACAGGAAATGAAAGCTACCCAGATAAGGTGCTGATTGCCTCACTGACACTGCCCTGGGCTGCAGTTATTGCAGCTCCGGCTACGTGCAGACTTGAAGAGAACTCAAAAAAAAAATTAACTGGGAAAAAAATCCCACCACACATGAAAATCAATCCCTCTTGTACCATTCCTGCCACAACTTGAATCTAGAGTTCACTGATTAACCTTAAAATGTTGATAGCATCACAAACAATCCCAACAACTTCAGGAATTCAGCAACTTCATTCCTTTAACGAGGGAACAGTTGTGGCAAAGACATGCAGATAACTAGCACCTACAGGGTCCACACAGAGGAAAAAAAAAGCTTAATTGCTCTGTTTTGAAGATGGGTGTTTGGGGGTTTTTTGGTTTTTTTTTTTCTTACTTTTTATATATACACTTTGTAATGCTATACTACACTGACTTCACAAGCAACACTTAAATACTTCAATACTTTCGGAATTATGGCCCTAAGGAAAAAAAAAGAAAAGTAAAATCTGAATTTTACCAGCCCCATAACATGATACAGAGAGAAGTAAACATCAAATAAGAATTCCAAATGATGAAAAATATTCTGAGAAAGAGCTGTGGTGGCAAAATGTAGGTAAAAGTTACAAAGTAAAGCAATGATTGAAAGACAGCTGAGTTCACACAGGCATATGAAACAGTGTTGAGTGATAGGTGATAAAAGATCAAGTTCATGTCCTTTTTATTGCTGCAAGCAGACAACTTAAGATGATGAATCTGACCAAAAGCATCAAAGAGTGCAAAAAGTCACAGGATAGTGTGAGTTATTTGGAGAGTGATCTTCAAATGCTTTTCCCTTATCTCTTGAGAAAACCAATTAGTAAAAACCAAGTGAATTTGTGGAGGTTTATACAATATGGAAAATTCTATGCAGGTTCAACAAAATAAAGTCAAAATATTTTATGTTGGAAGGAGATAGATTTATTAGTATTACACTCTTCATGAGTATGAGCCCAAGATGGGAAAAGAATTTTTGTAGGGTCACTACAATTACTAGCTTCTGTTATTGCAATACCTTGAAACTTGCTCTGAGTCTTGACTCTACATCCTTCTGGATATAGTTAGAAAGTAAGATCAATAGGCACATCCCTAGTAGTATTTTTAGTCCAGTGAAAATATGAACCTTGGAAGAACATGTTCTCTTTGTCCTCACTATTGCACTCAGGCTCTCACCATGGAACTGTCTTGGAAACAGCAAAATGGGATCCCCTGGGGTGAAGTGAATCCAGAAGATGTGCTCCTCTAATGTCTTTTACTTCTCACCTGAAGTAAAACCCCTGAAGTACCTTTAGCACAGATGTTGGACCTTCAGCAACAAGAGTTTTGCTCTAGAGAGTTGCTCTTTCTGGACCATACCACTTGTTGCTGTAGGACCCAATGAAGTGCAGCCCTTTTCACCTAAGTTTAGATACATTGATGCTGGCAGCTAGAAGGAGATAATGACTCCAAATGTGTGATTTATCAACTGGAATAGCCTCTACTCAGATGAATCATATTCTAAAAGTCATCATTTTCTATGCACAAACAATGAAAAGAGTCTAAATAATGAGGTTCTGGATAGAGGTTCACTCAGTGAACCTCGGTCAGCTTGAAATTATAGTATTAGGCAGAGAATAGGAAATAGATTTACAATGAAATGGCTTGACTTTTCTGAGACAACTCAACTGACCTGTGCTGGAGATAGTACTTTACCTCATAATTTTTCAGCTTCTAACAAATATTCTCTCTTTACCCACAGTAACTATTAGAATTATTTAGTGGGCTGCTTTGAATGGTAACTTAATCTTTACTTATGTTGTCCTAAAATTCTTTTCTTTTCTTTGAATCGTGGGCCAGAACTACCACTGACATGTCTCTTTATTTTGTATCAGTTCAGAGGAATGTCTCAATTTTTTCCCAGCATTGAAAATATTTGCTCGTTTGCATTCTTTTTATCACAGAACTTATTATGAACATGTTATTCATTGAATTTCACTGTCTGTACTCTATGATATCAATTTTTATTTGTCAAGCAGTATTTGGTGAGTTCTTTTATGAACAAAAACCAATCTAGCGACCTGGACTCAGTATCCTTGTAAATATAAATACAAACCTGAACTAGGAAATAAAACTATAACTGAGTTTAGTTCCTAAAATTGTTGATTTCTGTTAATTAGAAAAAAATCAACTATACAATTACTGACGTGTTTTATATTTCCATGTGTGAGAAATACTGTTAAAAAGTGATATAAAAATATTCATCTTGTGTCATGCTAAGTGTGTTTTTCGAAACTATCTGGAAACAATAACAGCAACAGTTTTAGAGGTAGATATTTATTTGTTTGGTTTTTTATTTGCAATGAGTCACGGAATGAGGAATCTTATTTGCATTATATTAGTCATTCATGCTGTATTTTAAACACAAATTTCTGCAAAAGGTATAAAAAAATTTTAACACACGTTTTAATCAATATTCTGAAGAGGAAATTTAGGCACATATAAAAGTAAGTAAAACTCACAGACTTTACCTTAAATCCTTCTTGTCCACATAACTCGATTTTATAGAAAGGAATTGTGATTTACAATGTGGCAGTGGGTACAATGACTAAGTAAAACTGAACAAAACAAGGTTTTCATGCAGAGAGTTTCAAGAAAATGCACTGGGAAATCCATCTGCCTAAGATTTTATCTCCCCAGTTAAAGACTTATTTTAGTAAATCCATTTTCTTAATATGCACCCCAATGCCTGGGCAACCTTTATGTGGCCCTGCAGAGGAGGAACATAATTTTAAGAAATGCAGTCAATTTTTGGGGAGGAGAATATCTGCAAAGAAATGAGGCATAGTTAGAAGAACTCTGTTTCAGATTCTGAGCTGAAGAAAGCTAAGAGAACCCACAGCAGATGGCTAATGAGTGTAATCATATTTAGCATTTGTCACTTCACAAATTCAATAGCCATTTTGTGCCAGAGAACCTGGATGTCCTTTTAATCCTTCTCATCTTTCTCTTTCTCTTTCTCTTTCTCTTTCTCTTTCTTTTTCTCACTCTTCCAATGACTGACTGCCTGATTCAGTGTTGTGAAACTACAGTCCCAAACAGACTGTTGCTCTTTCTGGCTATCCCACCACAAAGAAATTGGAGAGACCTATTTCTTCTGCCACATCTGTTTCTATGCCACCTGCTGTACTTTCCAAGATCTGTTTTAAATTTAGACATTTGTAAAGAAACCATGAGTCTTAAAAGCTTTCTTAATGCATGAAAATGTGAGAAAAGAACCTATGCTCACTGATGAGTCTTTAAATAAGTATCTCTTCCCAGATCCAGGTTGTATTTTGAACTTGATCTCAAGCTAACACTTTTATGTCACCTAAATAAGCAAGTTCAGCTTAACACATTTTCCACTTCAAGAGTAATTTAATGATGGGCAGCACCATTTTTGTGGACTTTGCATAGGTGTAGGATCTTGCAATGAGGAAGTAAACTCTTGCTGTTAGGACCATGAAACTTCAATAATTTTGAATATAACTCCTTGGGGCAGGCAACCTGAGGGGAAACAGCTGAGAAGAGCAATTTTTATGACTGATTCCAAGTCTGTTTTAAAGGGAATTTACTTTGAAAGAGGCGTCTTTGAAAAGGTGTGCAAGGAATTCACACATTCAAGGTGCAATGTATTCTGAAAGCATGAACTGCCAAATGCAAATCCAGATGGTGAAAGCAGAACTATAAGTGGAGATTGGATGGGGATGTTTGAGCAGAATACAGACAGCATACACAGAAAAAAAAAGAAATGTTCTAAGAAAAAAGAAGAAAGACTTTCTCTTCCCCTCCACTAAAGTGTCAGGCAGCATTCCTGGAACACCAAAGTGTGATCAATGTGGGACTTGACCCATGGATTATGGTTCTGTGATGCAAGGTGAAATTCTCTGACTCTATCTGCTATTTACTCAATTCCATGCAAAAAATAATAAATAAAATAAAATAAAATAATAAATGAAATGTATGATATCAGCATTAAAATAATATTTATCTGCCACCAGCTGTGGTACTCAATATCCACTGTTTCTCCTGAAGCCAACTGTATTTATTTCTGGTTTATTTGCTCCTCGGTCAGAAGTGCTTAATACTGCAGCTTTCTACATGTGTCAGACCTGTGTAGGAGTGTTCTAAGACTCAGAGAGTCTTTTCTTCCTGATGTCTTTCAGCACTGCAGATGCATATTAGTATCTAAAGCAATCTCTTCACCTGTGCAATATGAGAGCTGATTCTACAAGCTTTTTAAGTACTTTAATCTGTAAGAACATTAGCTTCAAAGTGAGCACCTTGGCGCTTGGATTTGGAGATACACTTCAGAAGATTGCTAAATTTGCTCAAAACACTCAATCTGAATGAAAGAAATGTCTTGGTCTTGAAGTGTGCGTTATCCTGAGAGTGCTGACATTTACTTTAACACACAGCTTACCTTTGGGATTGCGGATTGCTGGTTAGATGTCACCTAACACTTTCTTTACAGCACATATTTGAGAAGGACTCAAGGATTTGTCTTCCCTTTTGCCTTAAACATGCCTTTAACTGCTGTTCCTTTGTGCAGTGTCCCAGAAGTACACCAGAAACAGAGAAAGGTGACAAGCATCTTGCAATATTAATAGTAGAAACTAACTTGGGTCTGATCTGCAAATAATTTTCCTTTAGCTTGTGTGGCCCTTTTGCTCATGGGATGTCTGAGAATGTCACTGTTGTCAATATATAAGGTGTAATAAAAATTAAATATTTAAGATGTCATTTTACTGTAGGTATCCAGAGATACTGTGTTGTTTGGAGACTTCACTGTTGCATAAAATATTGATCCTTATATAAACACTATAAAAAAGAAGCACTTTTAAAAATGTTTTGTGAAAGGTGGACTTTTTTTAGTGATAACCTTGTTCAACAGACAAAGAAAGGCTGTATAAGCATTTGAATTGCCAAGTAAAATTCTCTGGGAACAAAATGCATTTATAGTAGGTAGTAAAATAATCTTTACTTAAATACTGCAGTCATATATAGCAAAATGTGATATCTGTGTGTCAAAATTCCTCGGCAACTAAGAGGATTTCCTCACAAAAGTTTAGAAAGTTGTTTACTAACCTAGTGAAATATAAGACATCTTTTTTTTATTTGTGTTTCTTTTGTATCAAATTAAGTTTACTTCCTTTCTTTTGAGCAAGACAACCTTCAAATGAATTAAGAAAAAAATTAATTTTGGGTTTTGGATAATGCAGATCAGTTTCTTGGTTTATTTAATGTGTTTGCAGGACATATTGTTAAATATATTTCAACAAAATCAATACAAATTACCTCAAGATTACATTTTTTCATATTTCAGATTACATCTCTTTTGCAAAAGCTTTGACACAAATTTCTGATACATAAACAAAACATTTTTTCTCTGCTGAGTTGCATTTATTGTTTAGATTTAAGGGCTTAAAGTCTTCAGTTGCACTACATCCCGATACTCCTCCTTATTTTACAAAGCTAATATGGCATGGAGGACTCTAAGTACAAAAGTCACCTGGGTTATGTATGTCAAGACTCACAAATATATACCTTAAATTGTCCAGAAGCTTACAATCAGTAAGAGAAAAATTACTCAATTGCATCTGGACATTCTTTTTGTAGCTCTAAATCCTAACCTATATTGACAAGTTGAAACATATAGAAATTAACATGTTAGCTTTATGTGTACTGATTTTATGGAGTGAAGCTAAAAATCTCCTCTCCTCTCCTCTCCTCTCCTCTCCTCTCCCAACAAGTAGATCCTGCTGTTCCACAGATTCCTTCCTCTTCTCTTGGATCCCAACCTTCAAATTCTACTGCTTCTTCCCTACTTGAACTTTTTCCCAAGTAGCTTAAAATAAAATGAATAACAAAAAAAATTCCCTTCCATTCTTCCAGAAACAAGCTTCAGGATTTGAATCCCAGTGAGAATTGAATCAAATGGAATTCCCCTTGAGGCTTCTCACTGAGAATATGGATTGCAGGCATCTCAAACCTGCCTACAACAGAAGGAAGTGAAAGGTGAAAGAACATCCCATCTGTTATTTAAATGACAAAAAATGATTTCAAGTGATGTTCAGGAAGCTGGGAGCCTTATTTGTATTATTGAATGCTTGTGAAAGCAGTACTGCACTCAAGAAGACAGCTTGTCCTTGTGACCCCCTTTCCCAGCTCCAGGCAGGCAGGACATGCTGAATGCCCACACAGAGATGTCCCCTGCCTGGGTGACCCATGGCCCAGCCCAGACAGCCTCTGCATTCCTGTTTGAGGGGCCTCTGCTTCTCACTCTGAATAAAAAATCTGGCACATCTGTAAAGTTTTTTGTCAACACAAGTCTTTGTGCTGTTTCCAGGAACCCAAAATACCCAAGACTGGCACTGACATATCTCGTGTGTTGTGTCAGCCAGTTTTGGCTATCAAGGGATTGCACAAGAAGCATGAAAATTAAACCCGAAACTGCTTCAGTAGGCAACTTGGAGAGACATTCCTCTGCTGTTCCCTTTTTCATTTCTTTGCTTTGAACAGTTGTTCCAGTTAATGGCAAATTCCCAACCCTCAGCCTCTCCACTAGATATCTAATATTGGGTCTTTTTTCTTAAAACAAAAAAAGCCTTTATGCCTGTAAAGTTCTGTGTTCAGAGTGCTAAACACAAGACTGATCAGTCTACTATAGTCTCATATTTAGCAGCATGACTTCTGCTCTTTAATAATTTCTTTCTGAAACATATGTCTTATGTACCATTTCCCTGTCTTCTCTTATTTATTTCAGTTTTTTCCCTTTATTTTTAATTTCTCCTTCCTGATTAAAATAGAGGGAGGGCAGGAGATTCTGATCCACTATTTCAGATTCCACTGTGGAACAGAACCTATCTGTAATCTCCACCATCCTCTTTCCCATGCAGAGAAAAAAAGTTGTCTAATGCTTGGGTCTAGTCCTGTCTGTGGGAAGACCATTGCATTCTTTTCCATGAACCACAGTCCATTGTGAAAGAGTTCAGGGAATGAAAAAAGGCACAGAAATATTTTTGTTTTGTTATCTGAAATAAGTCTAAAAAAACCCCATTCTAAATCACCAAAAGCATACCCTAGATTTAAAAAAAAAATAAATAGATTCTAAAATAACAATTTATGGCAAATACAATCTTATAATTCTTAAGAATTAAAATATAGTGCCTTTCCATTATTCCTGAATTCCATTTAATTAAAAAGTGAAACATTATATTGAAAAGGAAATAAATATTTGGTAAAAAAAATGGCTGATACTGAAGCTTGTGATGAAAATAAGTGAACATTAGACTCTCTGGTGCGCAAACTGAATTTCAACTAGCATTTTAGCAGAAGTTCATTCATTAATTGGCCTTGTTTCTGAGAGAACAGCAATCTTCAGTAGTCAGGTTACCTCTGTGAATGATGAGCATGTAGTCTATCCAGAAGTTATCTGAGTTAATTGAGATTAATTTCTTGTGAGCAGAGTTTAAGTCCCTTGGGGTCTCATCAGAATGATGGTGCCTCTGATTTATACCCTTGTAGCCGTGTTATTTATAGAAGGAAGTTCCTCAAAACAAAATCAGAATATTCCTTATTCCTCTGCGTGACAGCTGTTCTACTCAGGAATATATGTGTAGTTTCTCTCTTTCTCAGAGCCTTAAAATCGTTTACTTTATTTGAATTCAGAATTATTAAATGTAATAAATCATCATAGGACAGCTATCAGCAGAAGATCCCTAAAAATGGTGTTGAATTCTCCATGTTGAACGTGAGATGTGGGTTGTTTGGGTTTTTAAAATTATTTTCCATTTATTACAGAATCACAGAAGTGCTTAGGCTAGAAAAGACCTCTGAGATCATTGAGCCCAACCTATGATGAAACATCACCATGTCAACCAGATCATGGCACTGAATGCCACATCCATTCTTTCCTTAAACACCTCCAGGCATGGTGACTTCAACATCTCTGGGAGCATTCCATTCCAATATCTAATCATCCTTTCTGTGAAAAAATCCTTGCTAATGTTCAACATAAATCTCCCGTGGTGCAGCTTAAGACTGTGTCCTCTTGCCCTGTCACTTGTCTGGGGGAAGAGGCCAACTGCCACCTGCCTCCTTTCAAGTGATTGCAGAGAGTGATGAGGTCACTCTTGAGTCTCCTCTTCTCCAGGCTGAAACCTGGAGACCTAGAGAACTCTGACCCTTCAGCTGCTTCTCATCAGTCACGTCCTGCAGACCCCTCACCAGATTCACTGCCCTTTTCTGGGCTTGCCCCAGAACATTTCCATGCCCTTCTTGAAATGAGGGGGTCACAACAACACAGGACATGATGAAGATGGCAAAGGAAAGTTTGTGTTATACAGTTTGACTCGAATGGGAAAATCAAAAGGCATGGATCAGAGCAAAGTGATTCCTAGAGCAGCCATCAATACATACTCTGTGCAGATCTCAAATGTTATAGGCCTTTGTGTCTCTTTCCCTCCACCTTTATATCCAGACAGCTCACCCTTTTATCTTTGCAATGCTTCAGCGTTTGTGGAAGGTCACTGCCCCAGTACATGTTCCCTCCTGCCGGTGAACCACTGTTCAGAAGTGCTACTGCACACCTCAATGTTTCAAGACATGACCTCAACTAGCTTTAAGTCTGGTATCTTGAAGCTTTTAGACTTAGGAGAAGAAAGTGCTGTGGGAAAGCTATCCGACTTCTTTTGCAACAGGATGCATCTTCTGTCTCTCTTTTTTTGCTACTGGGAATTTAAAACATAATGTGGAGGCTCTTTTAGAAGTGTGAAGGCTTATCTTGAATCAATAGGCACTAGGCATATATAGAAAAGGTAATATACAGAATAGAATCTGGATCTGGAGAAAAACAACAGCATCTGGTAAATGCCTTTTCTCAGAGATGTGAAGTCCTGGGACTCAGTCTGAGGGAAAACCTCTGTGACAATAGTGTGCCATGCTGATAAGTGGGTAATGCCTCCACAAAGACTGGGTTTGTGTGTGTGTACACACACCATTTCCTGCCTCTGTACTTTTTAATCTCCCAAAGAAGTATAAATACCCCAAAAACTTGAAATTTTTTTATAACATGATGCATCAGGAGGAAAAAAAACTTGAACAAATTAGTCATTTTCATAGAGATATTGAATGATATATGGATGAATCTTTATTTTTAGCTGATCTAACCTCACGAGAGAGGAACTAAACAAAAGCTTAGAACAAAAGAGAACTAAATCCTCAATATTTAATGTAATTTAAGGATTGGTTTTGGCACCACTACAAAGACTAGTCTTTGGTGTGCAAGTATATGCTGGAGTTTTTTACTGGTATTTAAATCTGGAACAGGAATCTGAAAGGAGTTGCAATCTTCCTTCTATTGAAATCAAACCTTTCCTTCAAGGCTGGTCACCCATTCCAAGGTCTTCTGGAGCATGGACATGGGGAAGTTCACAATTTTCTTAATCCTTTTCTAATCTGTGGCATTGCCTACAAAAGAAGCACATGAAAAACACACAGAGACAGAGGAGAAGTTCTCCTAAATGTCAGGGACCTGGTGCCTGCACCAGACTTAATGGCATTATTTACTGTCCTTCCTCTAAAAGGGAAGAGTTCCCTATTGCTGGCAGTTTGCAGTATTCTTGGGGTTTTTTTATGCAAACATCTTTATTAGAGAGACCTTAGGCTTCAATTCCTGTGCACATTCTGAGCATCAAGACTTTGTAGAAGGGCAGAGACACAGCAGCCCTAATGTGGTTGTGTGATCTTCCTCCCTACCACTTGTATTTGAAAGAAGCCTTCCTTCCTTTCCAGTACTATAAGCCAGCATCCCAGGCATCATTCTGGCACCAGAAACATCTTCATCCTCTGTACAAGACTCCAAAGGGGCTTCCCTGTACCAAAAGGTGGTGGGGCATTGGCCTTTAATACTGAAATGCTTCCTAAGGAAATACCAGTTTCAAACATATTGGATGAAGAATTGCTCCAACTTCAGCAGGTATTTTCTAGATCCATGTGACCAGAAGTAAGGCCAGATCTCAGACAGAATTTACACAGGTGGATTCTACTGTAAATGTTTGGTTTTTTGTATTTTTCGGGAAAGGCATAAGGCTTGAATGAATGCAATGTATCAGTCTTTTCCAGGCCTATAAGGTACTCCTTTGAGGTTCGAAGTTTTACCTTCATTTTTTGTATATAATATTTACCTCTCTTCTCCAAATGTGTCTTCCATTTTCACTTTACTGTACACTCTTGGAGCTACCACTGCAACCTCTTGCAGTTGCCATAATTTTAAAATTCAGATGGGTACTCATCTGGTGGTGGCACAGCTCACCAGAGCTTCAAAGGAAATCAGTAGTTGAAAATGCAGTATATAGAAGTCTTTTTCTAGGAAGAAGTAAAAGACAGCGTAAAGGTCTCACACACATCTCTACTGTTAGGATTTGGAAATGTCTGAAACTGGACACTTCTCCTACATCTAAGACTTCAAGTCCTGCTCTAAACTAAATTAAAAGTTTGATATTTCTCAGCCCATCATGATTACCTCTTGTATTCTTTATTTTTATTCGTGGAAATGAGATACATTTATCCAAATAAATGAATAATATTTTTTGTCACCATGATGATAAAGCTGGCTAGATATTTATTCATATGAGTGAGGATGAGACATAATTTTCCCACAGTGGTAAGATATTTCTCTTTTGGAGTACAGTGAGGTACCCACTGATATGCATCACAAAATGCCCCAGCTGCTCACAAAAGAGAAAAAGAATTGCCAGACCTCCAGTACAGGATAAATAAGAGGTACAAATACGGCAAGAAATAAGAAATAAGTACCAGGCCCTCAGTCTTAATATGTGCTGTCTCCACAAAGTCCCATTTGTGGCCTCAGGAATTATTTCATCTATTTTAGTTTGTTTTTAAAATACAAGCCACAGAGAGAGGAGCTTTCCAGCACTCAAATTAATGTATAGAATACTTCAGTGGTAAAAGAAACTATGCTAGCAATGTGTATGTAAATTTATTTCTGCCTTTGAACTCTGTTTATACATTACTCTTGAACTCAGCTGCTAATATTTAGCACCAATATAGTCCTTGCTTACAACATTTTACTGCCAAGGAGAAAAAAATAAAGGATTTCCTTTTCTTTGCAAGGGCTTTCAATAAGAGAGGGGGGAAAGAGACTGCTTTTGTTGAAGTTTCCTCACACATAACTTTTTTTCATTAGCTGTAAAATGTCCACATCTGCAGTTAGAAACAAAACTGATAGATTTCAGTGATCTGAGGTGATACTATTATAAGGGAAATATCAGCAATTCTGTGATTCAACATGTACTTTCCTTGTAAAGGAAAGCCAAAATGAAAATATTTCTGCATCTGAGTTCAATAAAAATCTCCTAATTTTCAAAGACATATTCTCTTGAACTTGTCAAGAGAAATAGTGAAAAACTGCATTGCTCAAATGTCACTGCTTTTTGGAGAACAGCAAATTTTTCTAACACCAAGATCAATGTAGTGTAGAGCCTTAATCAATTCATACTGAAATACTTTGAAATTCTTACACAAAAGCCAGCTGGTGGAAGTGTGTTGTAAAAAGAACTAGCTGAATTATTCATTGTGAATAATCTGAGTTACGGATTTACCCTCCCACTGCCCCACCTCCTTTCCAGGAGTTGTCTGCAATGCAGTCCTCATCTCTGTGAGCGTTTGGCAAGTGATTTATATTAATGTATTTTTATATGCTCCAAGAGTTGCTGGATCTCTTGAACACTATTATTTACGTTGCTATATTTTGTGACTTACAGTGTGTGAACGCAACACCACATAGTAAATAATTTTATGGTAGTGTTTCCGTACGCTGAGGGGCTGATTGACATTTCTAAACCTAGAAATTCATGAAAAACAGAGTTCTGATCTTTGGTTGTCTTATGAACTGATATAAGGTTACGTCTTCTGGNATGAAAAACAGAGTTCTGATCTTTGGTTGTCTTCGTAAAATGAACTCATATAAGGTTACATCTTCTGACCTGTACTTATCCCCTGCAACTTTAGGCAGTAAACTAAGGTGGTTGAGATGTATATGGATCATGTATAGGCTCTTTCGTCAACTGAGGGTGAACAGCTGGCACTCACAGAGGCTGAGGCAGATCTGTGCAATTATTGCTCTTTGGAGGTGCCTATCTGCTTATTATATTGGGAGCATAAAGGGTCTATGGGATAAAATCAGGTTGAAATTATGGAATTCCCTTGTTTGAAGTCATCCTTATGAAAAAGAGAGAAGATTATCCAGTGCATCTGACAACAGATGACTTCTTTCTAAGGCTACCTTTACTGTCAGTAAGGAAACATAAGTCCTTCTAGGGAGCAAACCATTTCCTCCTGAGTGGATTTATGAAACAACTAGATGGCTTATACCCTAAAGGGCTTAGTTCTCAAGGGGGCCTGTGATGGGAATTTAAACAACTGGCCCATATCTATGTATCTATACCAAGGACATCTACATCCATTCAAATCCATTTCTTCTACAGATCTTGCCTGCTCAGATTAGCCCTGATAAATATTAGCAACACCAGCTGTTTTCCTGCTGCTGGAGAAGAATTTCTATGGATAACACAGAGTTTTCAGTGTCATTGATATTTACAAAGCATGCTGAAGTATTCAATACCTCCTATTTATTTTTCACAGTTATCAACCCAAAAAGCATAATGAAGAAATGTAACACTACCTACTTGCTCTTCAGGTAGATTACTACATCAGGGACCTACTTACACATTTCTTACTGAGTCCTCAAAAAGTCGTCTTTATTCTCCTAAGAAAATTTAGGCTAAGTGAATGCTTCACAGCTCAAAGTATGCAACAGAGGGGTGATGAAATATCTGAGTGATAAAATTTCTGTGCACTGAGTCACAAATAATTCAGTATAACCTTCCTGTTAATAAATTTAGTTGTGAAATGAAGATAATTCTAGCCATCAAAGTACTAAACAACCTTTGAAACAGCCTTCCAAGAGATTATCCATGATAAAAATGATGGAGTTTGATAGGTTTGTGAACAAGGCTACAAAATATTGTGTCTGTTTTAAGAAGATGCTGGACTTCAGATGTCCATTCTACTCCTGTTTTTCTGCTAAACCCATTGCTGACTCTTTGAGTCATTGCCTGTCAGAAGTTTGAGCAGATTAAAGTAGCACTTTAACCATGTGGAAAACTCACGTTAATTCTATTTGGTGTATTCAGCTTGAAGAGTGAGCTAGCTAGATAAAAGTGTCTATCTGATTGTCATGCAAAAGAGCTACTTTCCCCTGAACACCTATCTGAGTCACTTCTGTGCACTCATCTTACTACACACGCTCATTCCAGTTTTTCAGGAATTCAAGTCTTGCTTTGGCTTATCAGCATCTGCCTGTTCATTCCTTTTACTATGTATATATTCAGAGAGGCACAAAAATGCTCAGTAATCTGCTTGCATCTCAGAAAGCTATATATGTATAAAGATATCTATATTTGTACAGTGACAAGTAATAAGAATTATTTAGTATATGCAGAATAAACAAAAAAAAAATTTTCGATGCTATTAGTTAAAAAAAAAATCAGACCACAGATATAGTTTTCAGGAAGAGGATCATTCATTGTTTGGAGACAAGATCAAAGTATGACCTTAAGTGACTCCAGGTAATCCTTTAGTCTTTTCAAACCCTACTTTATTTGCTCAGCATATATATTACAGTACAGGGGTAATGGAAGGAAAAGAGGGGAAGAGAAAATATTATTTTATTTTTATATTCACTCTTCTATTCTGTGTTTGGCTGGTATATGACCTTACATTTTCATTTACCAAGTGCAACAACTCCAAGAACAAAAGTCATCAGCTTGAGATAATAAAAATCTGGAATCACTTTGGCACAAGAACTTTTAAGAATCTGGAGTGGTGAACACAGATTTTGCTGGCTTGTGATGTGTCTATCCTTTGCCATCTGGTGAATTTAATAAAGTTCAACACCACTTTTGAGAGATTTGTTTTGGCTTTTCCTGTGGAAAGTAGTCATGATGAGGATTATGTCCTTCAATACAACCACAGTGAAGAATGTGTTTTACCTTTGGCTATGCCTTTTGTTTAAACTTGTGCCTTCACTTTCTCAAAATAAATGGAACATATGAAAATTCACTACAGGTGTCTTGCTAAATGTTGTGGCCAGCTGAGACCTGCTAAAACTTAACTTTAAACAGGGGGTTCCTAGCTATTGGGACAATGGTGTTGCTAGGGTTGAGAGGGTGTTAAAAAGTACAAAATGTTCTTGCCCACAATAGGCTGGAGAAAACACAAAATCAGTAGCTTTCCTAATATTCCAATCTCTATCTCTCTGACTTTTAATAGTGTTTAGCAGCTTCATTTTGCCATCAGTCTTTACTGACACTATGGCTAAATTAGTGTGTTATGGGTAGAATGTACCTGAATCAAAACAATTTAATTTTATGTCTACCTGATACTGATAAAGAGGAAATAATATTCAGCTTATGGTTTGGCCAGCTATTCTTTAAAGACTTAGACTGCGCTTTTCTTTTGGGGACTTCCTAAAAAAACCAGTTTCTACTATATTTATCATTTGGTAATTTTAAGATATTAAAAAAGAGAAAAATTCCAGTTTAGACAAGGCTGTTTTCAGAAATAAATTTTTCACCATCATTATTTACAGCTGGATTGAAATAATGGGATTTGGGGGTCAGCACTGTCCTTAGGGAGGTTTTGCTTCTCACAGAGAATGGTGCAGCAGAAATGTGTCCACACCTTGCACAGGGGCTTTCTGAGATGTACTTTAATTGATGAGGAGAGTATTTTTAACAATGTCCAGTCTTAACCCTGTCCAGTAGTAAAAGTATTCTCACTATTCTGGAAAATTTTGCTGCTGTAACAGCCTGAGGCAAACTTGTTACTGTCTGGTGACTTGAGCTCTTCCTGACAGCTTGCCTCCACCAAGGAAGACTTATTAACTTATTACCCTGCACCGAAGTCACAGCTGATATGTACAAGGCAGTGGCTTTCATATATCTGCCTTATGAAATAAATCCCTTTCACTTTCTAAGTACATATTTTCTGTAGCTGATATGACAGCTTTAACCACAGTTATTTTCATTTTTCCTTTAGAGACGTGGGAATGTGTACACAAACACTGCTACAGTACACTTGATACGCATTCATAAAGCATCACAGAGAAAAGATGATTCAACAAGGCTGGAAAAGAGAGAAAGTTACAAGTGACATTGTGAAATGAACTTCTAGAGACTAAGGCAAATTTTAGGCATTAAAAAAGTGCCAGTTTTCTTTATATAAGAACATTATTTATCTTAGATGGCAAAGCAGAGTAAAAAAACCAACACTATTTCATTGCCACAAAATTTTTCCTGTTTCATCAGGAAGGAAATTGAGAATGAGGTGAGGACACTCCAGATATTGCATGTGCACTGTGGGCTCTGTGGGGCACAGCTCTTGCAGCTCTGGGATGCACAGGGCTCTCTGTAGGACTGAGGTGTGCTTGGAACAGCAGAAAGCTCTTATAATACAGCTAAGCTGCTCTGCAGAGAATCAGAGTTCACTGAACCTTTTATATATTCCCCACTGGTGATACATATTCTACGTTTTGCACAGACAGCATGGCCAAAGCCACATGTTCTAAAATAATTTTGAAAAAGCCCACAAGATTGCAGTAAAAGCCATAAGATTCAATTAGGGAACTCTAATACATTTGCTTTTGAAGCATTTAAGATAGAAAAATGTTAATTATAATGAGATGTGTAACAAAGTTCAATGAATTTGCCACAGCCACTGAAAATAAAATAGGTCTGATGGGGATAAGTGATATGAACACAAAACTTATTAGATATCCAAATAAATAACCCAACTATCTACATTCTGCTTCCAAAAGTCTCCAGCTGCTAACTAGCCAATTAAAAATTTCTGTTTTCCTAGATAGATTACAGATTAGAGTGTCTGCTGACACCTTTGTTAATTTTTTTCCATTACATTTCTGTGGTAGTTTCTTTGCTATATATTCTCTTTCATTAGGAACTCTTTTTGACTCTACTTTTTTTTTCTGTCTGTAGTTTCCTGCACAAGTTTATCAGCTTGCTCTTCTGTTGTATTTTCTGCTGAATATTTTATAGCACTCTGTTTTGACATATAAAAATAACATTTTAAACATATGAAATAATAACCTTTGGTTAAGTCTATTCATCCTTCAAGAAGAATGGGAAAAATCAAAAATCCTCACTGATCTAGTTAAATATCATCTGTTGATAGTTCTTAACACAACGTGCTTTATTGAATTTGGGGTGTAAAACAAGCAAATCCAAAACCTCAAGTCTATGAGCTATTTTTTTCAGATGTGTGAGAGACACACACGTAAAAGGCAAGACTACCCATGGCCTTATTTGTATTCCTCTTCTTTGTTTTAGTTTGAAGATATTAAAAATAGATCTCTAGATATATGTATATTGTGCCTGTATTATTCAGTAGTTTCTTTGTATTGATTTGTATCACAAAAGTGTTTTGTAAAAAGATTTAACAAAAGAATGTAGTGTTAGACTTTAATTTGAGCAGAGCACTTGAGGAATCATTAGGAAATGAGATAAAAAAAACAGAAAAGAGAAGAGAAGAGAATTACTTGGCACTAGGCTGGGCCAGTAAAAGATGCAATTTCAATGACTGGCCTACAGGGTACTATGAACAAAAAAACAAATTTAGCTGAAACTCTCCCTGTGTAGCCATATATATCCCATTTCATCTCTTAGTGATATTGAACTGCATTATACTATCTGCCTTCTATCTTCTGTTTAATTTTAGTGAGAATATGAAGCACATCATGTCTCATAATAGTGATAATGACAGATAGAGCTCTGAAAGTAATTGCATCCTTGAGATGAGATACCCAAAGGTAGGATTTGAAGAAATGGTAAGAGCTTGAAACAAACCTAATACTGTGTCTTTTAAATTGTTCTCTCGTGGACTCAGATCTTGTTAATACAACAGGAAATATCCCACCATATGGTGGAAGCTTAACCCTCTACTGCTGTGTTTGGTCCTTAATTTTCCTTCAACCTGAATCGTGAGACAAAGGTGTTGTCTCCATGGACATGTGAACAGTTTAAGCATGAGTGTGAGGCTGGGGTTCACAACTGTGAGTCCTACTCTAGATGCACCTCCAGGGCACTGCAGAGAGGATTCTTCTCTCTTTTAAGGCCTTGAGTCTTCAGCAGCACTATACAGGGATTTCTTTGCGGAAGGAGCATCTGCAGCATTTCTAGGCTTTCCAACCTGCACAGGACAAGGTTTGTTTCCAGCATCACCTGTGCTTCTCTGTGAGGATTAAATGCAAAAGGAATTAGAACCTCACCTGGAAGATAGGATCCAGATCACTGAAACAGAGCTTGGAATATTTAATAATAAACTTTATTTGCATTCATCAAAAATGGAGCATAAATCACAATCAGGGCTTTCCAGAGTAGATGCACATGGGCTAGCAGGGTATTGTACAAATGGGAGCACACATTTCTCCCTGGCACGGTGGTTTAAGCTCTCAGTGGGGGAAAAGAGAAATTAAACAACAAAAATCTGAACTAACTGGAGCAGGTACTGGAAACTAAGCTAAAACAAGGCTGCTCTGGCAGCCCATATGTGTGTTAGGAGAGGGATTGTGAGAGTATTTTCCTTTGTTCCCTTCCCCAAATTTTAATTACCCAATAGAGAAACAGGACTAGAGAAACAGGACCAGGCACTCCATACACGGTGCCCCACTGCAGCAAAGGTGAGAAAGTGGAACCAGGCTCTGTGCTCTGTACTATCACATTGTAGTGAGGAAAGAGGACAGCACCATCCTGCACAACTGAGCAAACCCAGCTCCTGAACACTCCAGCCAGCCCCTCACATCTCATTGCCAAGCTGGCCCTGAGAACTAAAGCCTCCTGGCTCACACCCTGAGCTGCCTGCCTGCTGCTGGATCCTCCTGAACATGCAGTGGGAACGGCAGGTTCTATTACCACTGCAATAGGTGGCAGACAGCAGTGTTTTTAGTTCCTGTCTCTGCTTAGGCTGGGAGGAACTGTTTCCTTCCCACAGCAGCATCTTCAGGCACTTAGCTGGGCCCTGTTTTCATCGGGAGACCGAGCCTGATGAATTCTCATGGGTTTGGCAGCTCCTTAGCTAAGGCTCTCTGACTTGGGCACTGCCTGGAACAGGAGGGTGTGGGTTACCCCTTTTTTCTGGCATGGTTCAAATCAACATCTTCCATTTAACAGGAGAATGAATAAAGAAATAATGCAAATAAATAAGTCAATCACTTGTGCCTCTTGAAGTCAGTTCTGAAGGAGAAGATGGAGCTATTTACTGTCTTTTGTCACATTGAATATAGTTTAAATTTGAAGAAGTGAGGTTAGGGAGACATGTTTGTTCTGAGTGCAGTGATATTTGTGACATCCCACTCAAATAAATTATTAATTCATTATTAATCCAGATACTTTATGCTGATTTTTTCTCTTTTTTCTTTAGTTGTGCACATTTTGTCAGCTGACTACATAAAAAGAGTAAAACAAATGAAAATTCTATTGAAAATACAAAGAACTCTTAGTTAAACATTTTTGTGTTGTAGCAAACATAGTTTTTGAAAATTATACTCTATAATAAAATGCCAGGGATTAAGAAAAAAAGTCAGAATAATGTACAAGAAATTAAATGTCTGTCCACTTAACTCATTTAAAGGGAACATTAATACTCTCAAGACAAAAACCTTTTAGATCTTTCACATAAACCAAAGAAATTTGTAGTCCCCTCTAGTTCAGTTAAAGGCTAATCTCTTTTAAATCCTCACTCTTGTCCATTTTTTACTGAGGCAGTAAAAATCTGATTATTAACAAAGGTGATGGAGTGCTTTGGCAACCAGCTGCTGCAGCTCTGTGTCAAACAGAAAAGGAACTGACTGAAAAGGCTCTGAGGAATACAAGGAGAAACTCGTGCTAGCATGAACACCTGACAATATTCAAAGTCCTTCTCAAAAAGACAGATGGTTAAGGGGAAAATTCCACCATAGTCATGTAACAACAAAGAGGAGACCTAATAAGAAAATGTCTGAAGTCGTCCATATGGGTGGAGAAAATGAACAGCATTCAAATGGAAATATAGGGAGCAAGAAATTTTCCAACAAAAACCCTAGCTGGAGCTGATGCAGCTGGAGTCAGCTGAGCTCTCCTGAGGAGAGAGGAGAATGAGTCCCCTTGGTGAGGTGGGGTAAAACCAGAGAGTTCAAGCGAAGGTTATGGCAACTCGTGGACACAGCGTCTCAGGATGCAGCCTGTGTTTGAAAAGTGTGTAGCTCAGCACGGGACACAGAGAGGCAGGAGATCCTGCCCTGCCCTGCTTTGGTCTCCAGCTGACTGAGTGAACTCACCCTGTCTTTCATCACATGGAGCTCCCTGAGACTGGATCCTGCAGGCTTTCATGTTGGCTCTGGGTTAACTGAGAGCAGCCAAAGGCTTTATCTAAAAGCAACAGTGACACTTCCCCATTGCAACTCTGGGCTTGCCTCCTGTTCCTCTGCCACTTGGTCCTCTGCCTCTTGAGTACAAGGGGAGGACAGTGGCAGAAAGAAAAATAAGGGCATGTTAGACACCTGATGACAGTATCAACCCCACAGCACGAGGGGAGGGAGGAGAACAAGTTGTGAGATGATCCCCCTAGGGTGAGCCACAGCAGAAACAAGAACCTCTAACAGAGGATACTGCACGCTTGTTTCTGTGGTGGGGTAAATTACATGTATTGTAAATGACAAGATTCCTCCACTCCAAAATGAGGTTCCCACTCTACAGGATCCAGACTGATGGGCTTGAAGGAGGGGATAAAATTTCCTCTAGCTCACTGATCCACTGAGAGTTCTACCTGCCAAGGAATGAGAAAATCCAGTTATTCTTTCATAGGAATCTGCACCATTATGCTGTTTTGATATGAAACAGGTTGTAAGTGTGCAAGGCTGCCAAATTTACTACAGAATTACTCTTGATTTCTCTCAATGGAGACCACTTTGCTAAATGAGAGCCTTGCAATTACTACGATATGAGCAGAAACAATAAAATTCTGCTGTGTTTACACATCACAAAATGTCACTGCAGTGGTAAAAAACATTGGAATCTAAGTAATTATTTTTCATCATTGCATGGGCTGCAATATTTTATATGTTACATTACATTTGCACAAATATTGTCAGAAAATTAGATTTGAATCTTAACATCAGAGTACTATTTTCTTTGTCTCTGTAATACTTGGAGCACAGAGGTTGCTAATTCACACTGTTGTGCGTTTCTTTTGATAGCAGAGAGGCTCATTCATGTCACTGTCTTGTCTTGAATTTAAATTTAGATTGCTTATATGTGTTCATATTTTCAATTTATATCATTAGATCCACTCCTGCTCTATTCTTTGCTCATTAGAGACCTCTGAACACCAGCTTGAGGAAGTTCTGCTAAATGAATCTCATGTCCTTTGCAAGAGCTCTGTGAATGACATGTGTAATTATCGACAATTAACAAGATGCTAATTATACCTTCAAATTATAATCCTACTGAGCAAAATAAAAATCCTTTATGGAAGAAAAAAATGTTAAAGGCACAACATTATATTAAACCAAATGACAAAAAGTTTGGCAACTTCCAGCGGTATAAATCAAACAAACTGCTGAACACATTGTGCAGCTTGCCAGAATGGCTCTCTGCCAATTAGCTTTTCCTTGCATATTCAATAAGCTGGGGGAGGGGAGTGGGCAGAAAAGTGAAGGAGGAAGAGAATTTCACTGGCGTGTCACTGCTCAGTTGGTAAAAAGAAGCCCGAAAAACTGTAACTATTTAAACGTTGCAGTGTGTGTTGTCTTACAGTTCCATCAAATTGACAGGAGGGGTTTGTCTGAAGGGTTTGAAGCTACAGCCACTTTAGCAAATCCTATGTTTGCAAGAGAAGCAGCAAGAAAAAGCTTTCTTGTGAATACATCTTGGATCCAGCCTTGTAAATGCACACAATGCATTTGTTATTTTTTTTTCAGCAGTTGGCATAGGAAGTTTTGGGTCTTTATCCGCACTCAAAGATGGAAATTTTTGCAAAAGTAATGCAGCTCGAATTAAAACCTCAAGTTCACATGCTCTCAGTTTTCACTAGTTATGTTTACCTCTGGTACAATTTAGCCTAAGTGTCTTGTTCTTCAGTCATCCTGATTCAGGGCAGTCCTCAAGGACTTGCTCAGTTCTGTTATCAGACTAAAGTGCTCACAAAATTAAAAAAAAAAAAAAAAAGTGTCCAATCTCTTGAAAACTTAAAAAAAAAACCCCAGAAAACAACCCAAAGCAAGAAATGAAAATACCACCCTGTCCCCGCCCTTGAAGAAAGGAAAAAAACAAGAAAGAAATACATTAGTTTTGTCTTAAAAAAACCCCAAAAAACATGCCTATCACAGGGTAAAACAGAGATTTCAGCTACAGTGACAATTCTCTAACATGCCTGGGTTTTGTAATACTTTTATAGTAAAAGAGGTGATGTAACTTAAGGAGAAAAAAAAAATTTACAGAGTTTTCCCAATAGGATGGAATTATCAATGATCTGCCCTGCAAGCATGTCTGCAGTTTTGGGCAATAAATGTCAGAGAGGGAGAGGACAGATTTTGCTGTCTATATCATTGTTCTTCTGCAAACACACGGTGGGGCATGGTTTGGGTTTTGTGGATTTTTTTGTTTTGCTTTGTTTTCCTATGGACAATTTCCAGAAAGTAGGAATTGTTTCCAAATCACTAACTGAGGTGTATTAGATGATCTGATTGGCCAAGTAGTGCTTAGGATACGTGCCATGTGGCTTCTGGAACTGTTTTCAGGTAATGAAGAGTGATCTGCAAACACTCCAAGTGAACCCTTTGCAAGCATCTGACAGGCTGGAATTCACACACAGCTGATTTGCCAGCCTCCACAAAAGGCTCATTAAAAAGTCGATTTGTTTCCAACAAGTGCCCTATCCAACTGAAATTTTGAAATTCAGAAAGCCTTGAAAGTTTTTAACTCTATTCTTCCTTTTACTAAGAGGAGTTTCTGAGCCAATGCCTAATTATTTTTTAGCTATTTAAAAGAACACTGCCTCCTTTTCTACTGTGTAAAAAGTTACAGCAATTTTTTTTTTTTCTTAAGTGAAAGTAGAAACTACACAGAAATTACTTCAGAAGACATGCCATCAGGAAAGCAATGGGAAGTTGGATGACAGCATTTGTCATATTCCATCTGTACTTAACTTTTCATAACCTATCTTATCTAAACAGGGGAAGGGAAGACATTGTTTAATTTAGGCCTCATACTACAACCATTTAATAGTCATTAATTACTCTCTTCTCTATGAGAACACAGGGAAAAGCAGACTCATAATTAATCTAGATTTAAATATCCAAGAAAAAAGACATTCCGATCTGCTAGGACTGTATGCAGCACAGTAAAGAAGAATCCTATTTCCCTGCAATCCTCCACAGGAAACAGAAGGGGCTGATGACTGATGGTTGGCAACCAGAGTCTTTTCTCTACCACTCCACACAGGAACTTCTCTAAGACATCTTTAGTGTCTATTCTTTTTAAATCACTGTATACATCAAAGTAGTTTCCCCAAACATGCTGAAATCTTCTGCTTTACTTATCTTTGTTTGTTTGTTGTTAGATTATTGATCTGTTCTTTTGTGATATGCCTTGATTGATAATGTTTGTGTGTAAAATATTATGTTGCTACAGCTTTACAGACCTGTAATAGAAAAAAGTATCCTATTTTGACTTATGAGACTGTGCCTCTAAATATTCAAGAAAGAATAAATGCTCCTGCATCCTCTTGGTAGAAAGAGAATGATTTTGCCTTCTAGACAGAACTGGTCAGTGTCTGAAGATTCTGAGCTGCTTTTGCAAAGAAAAAATGCTTTCCAGAAAATCATGTGTCCCCAAATGGACAGCAAGCAAATATTATGAGGTCCTTAATCTCTTTGTCAAGAATTACCTGAGGAAGACCTATCAAAACCAGGATATTTAGAGTAATACATTCCATACACAGGAAGTCTGAAAGCTTTAAATAATCTTTCCAAAAGAGGAGGAGGAAGTGTAGGAAAGTAAAAAGTATGAATGAGCTAAAATGTCAAAAGAAGAATTTACTAACATGAATTTGTAAACAGCTACTCAACTACATAAGTTTCTTCATAAATTCTATTTACAGAAAAGGGAAGCATACATTTTCCCCCGAGAAAGGAAATAAAACTGATGTAAGAACATAAAACCCCCTTATTTGTTTAATTTAAGGAACTTTAGAAGAACAAGAAGGAAGGATGAAAATATAGTTACATATAATAATTGGGCAAGACATAAATCGAATTAAAATATTAGGCAAAAAAATTAAGAAAAGCAATTACACATCAACCCACTGAACAACAACAACAAAAAAATCCCACTTCAACAAACTCCATCTACTAATAGAATAAAAATTGTATTACTAGGAAGACTGATAGAAATATCACAAAGTAATAGCATGAACTGACATAGCTTTAGTTATACTACATAAAAAGACAGGATACAATGCAACAAAGAACTTAAACATGTGTTGTGCTGTTTCCTATAATGGTATGTGGTGAGTTGGACACACTTTCCTCCTTGCCTTCTTGTTTAATTAATAACTTCTACTTTTAAGTTACCAATAGATTTTCTCATAGTTTTATTACTGGTCATACACTAGCTATCCCACTTTTCTAAAATATTTGTATATTTAACCACCTATTTAATCAATAAGGAAATTTAGGGATTTTTTTTTTTTTCCAGAAGAAAATGTACTAAAGCAAGCCACCCTGGTCAAGCTAACATTATAAATTAGTACAGGAGAAAAGAAGACACTTTTACAGAAGTGCCTGCCGAAATGACAGAGCAGTAAAGGAGCTATGTCAGATTTCCATCTGGGAAGCATCTTTGCAGAAAGGGTCTGGGGGTTCTGTCAGCCCCTGAGGTGATCACTTGACAGCAGTGCAGTCTCATGGCAAACAGCCTCCTGGGCTGTGCTGGGTGAGCATTGCCAGCAGATGAGGGAGGTAAATCTCCCCTCTGTTCAGCACTGGGGAGACACACCTGGAGTACTGGGCCCAGTTCTGGGCTTCCCAGTAGGAGAGAGATGTGGACATACAGAAGAGAGCTCAGCAAAAGGCCACTACACTTCTAGAAGGATTGAAGCATCTCTCCTGTGAGGAAAGGCTGAGAAAACAGGGACTATTCATCCTGGAGAAGAGACAGTTCAGGAAGGAGCTCATGATGGAGTGATGGTGGGGAGGAAAGAACAAAGAACCAGACTCCTCTTAGTGGCACCCATTGATGGAACAAGAGGAAATGTGTAAAAAACTAAAATACAGGAATATTTATAATTTTTTTTTTTAAACTGAAAGTCTGGTCAAACGCTGGAAGAAGTTGCAAAAAGATAGGAGCTTTTCTCCTAGGACATATTAAAAATATGTCTGAACATGTTTGGCTATGAGCAACTTGCTCTAGGTGACCTTGATTGAAGAGAGGGATTGGATTAGATGATCTCCAGGGGTGCCTTCCTACATCAGCCATGCTGTGATTCTGTGATTGTGATTTGAAAATGAGAGGGACTTAAAGAGGGCAAAGTCCTACTAGGTCAGCTCGTCTTTGCACGTGTACGTAGGTAAGTTTACCTAAAGGGTAATCAACGGTAAGGAACTTTAACAAGTTTCTTGTTTTTGTGGAACCTTTCCATTTACAGAACTGTGAGACAGCAGACTAGAAATTAATTCAGCCAGTTTTCATAAGTCTGACAAAACAGATACCTGCTTCTGCTGGATTAGGTATGCTGAATTTCTTTTCAGATGTTGTAATCACAAACTACCATGAAAAAACTAGGAGCATGCTATTGTTAGTCTTGAAAAGACACAAGCAGCAGGAAAAACAGAAAAACAAACAAGAAAACATAGACTTATGATGAATCCAAAAGTGTAGATGAGTGATAGAAAAAATCATACTGCTCTTTTTGGCTCAGAGTAATCCTTTAACTCATTTGAAAAAGACTGGAGAAAAGGTAGGTTTGTGATAATTCAAAGTCCATGCAGGTGACTAATCCACTTATCTACCTTATCAAGACAGAAAAACAGGCGTACCCTCTTTAATGCCAGCTTGCAAGCACTGTGTGCAAACAAGGAAAGCTTTATTTGTGAAAGGGTGATATAGTCACAACTTCAGATAACCAGGTCTAATCCAGCAAATTTAAAGCAATCTTTCTAACCTTTCTTCATCACTGTGGGAACCTATCTTCAAAACAGTTTTATCACTGCATCTTATTACCTGCACAGTGAAAGTCTTTTACCAGCAAGAGAAGGACAAAGACCTTTGGTTTTATCTTCAGTGCGGCTGATATCAAACTGTTTGGTAAACCAGATGCCCCAGACTCTACTCCATTCTCATCTATGATGGATGTATTTAATTGGATATTTCTTTATTTTATCTGTTCTGTTTCTCAAGATAAAACTGGCACATTCACAGTCATTTTTAGTAATAAATGACTGGTCTTTCCTTGTCTGTGGAAACTCAGTTCTTCCTACTTAACTGTAACTCCTGATGTTACATGCTAGGAGCACTGGTTGTCAGCTTACACAAAGTAAACTGTCTGGCATCCCGCTTCTTATTTGCAACAGACAGCTTCTCCTTCTCTGGTTTGATCTAGATTTTGGGGAATGCTTGGGTGGAATTTGCTCCAGCTCCTGCTTGCAGCAGGATTAAGCATGTCATTCTCCTAGGCTCACTTCTGTAAACACTTAGGCATCTGTTTAACACTTGTGAGCAGTCCCAGTGAGACCCAAAAGTAAAGTCAAAGTGACAGAGGATCAGGGTGTGATTTAGAAGAGGAGTGTATAAAATGGCTGTTTAGATCCTCATCTATTTTGGCAGGGGTAGGTGTCGATTTATGCTTCTTCTGAGTGGTCTTGTGAACTCTTCCAGCACTTTAGATGCTAAATGAAATACAGAATATTATTTATAATTACACTGGGAGCTCTAATTAAGCTAACTGAATTCAGTAGCTGACTTTTCTACATAGGGAAGTAACTGGTAAATTCAAAATAGAAAGAGAGAAATCCCAATTTTTTAGTTTTTGAAAGAATATTTCACCCTCAGACAAAGGAATGGTTCAGTGGAAAATAGCCAGACTACTTACTCAGTCATACGAACTTCTGCAGTGACTGCTGTGTGATTAGTGCTGGCTGAACCAGGAAAAAGTGTTGACCGCTAAGAATCAGATATCAGTTATGTCTATATGCAAACACCACATGTAACATTCCTCTGTCTCGGCATCTTTTTCTCACCCTTTGTAAACAGTGTTTCTCCTCACTGCTCATTCATTTCCGCATGCACACGTGGACCCACACGTATTTTCCCATGTGTATGCACACCACCAGCCAGACCTGCTTGGACTTCTAGTTCAGCAGTGCCATCTTCATCTCACAGAATTCACCGTGAAGCCTTCACCAGTGGGCTATCCTGGCATAATATCTAACCAGCACAGAGTCAAGAGAAAGTACAGAAAGAAATGCCAAGTCAAGTAGTACAACAAAGAAATGTTGTCTCCAGAAATTCTGAAATCTGCTAGTGCCTGCAGAGCTGAATTCAGTAAAAAAAAGTAAAAAAATATTGGAGAATAGCAATACATAATGATTTTGTACAGAATAAAAAGGAAGATTAAAGAAATACTTTGAAAATATGAAAATACATAAATAACATAGGTAATGGTAACATATTTTGTAGCATATGAGCAATATTATATAGCACCAAAGCTGCTGACATAATTTAAATTATTTCTGAAATGTCCAAGGTGATGAAAGAAGCTTAATATACTGGAATACTAGAAAAAATAGAAGCAGACTGTTAAATAAACTTTGCAATGTACATATACACTCGCAGTCTCATCTGTTCTACTTAAAAACATCCTTTCATCTCTAACAAGAAATACCTATGTAGTTCCTCAAATTTCTCAAAATGCTATTCAAAGACACCCACTTTGAAGTTTGCCCTAGCCAAGTGAAGACAGCTAATAACTTAGCCACCAGAAAGATAAACATGAGGTCAGAACAAAGAGCGTACATTTTTTTAAAGGAAATGGATATGAGGCTTGCACAAGGTTATATGCTGAAATTAAAGGCCTTTTATTATCAAGTTGAGGGAGCTGAAAATAGCTATGGGTACTGTAATGTTTAGGTGGTAAGATGTGTAAACTGAGGTTGGTTAATGCTGGCTCCACAAGTGGTTTCCTTGATTTGAAATGATTGTTCTGATGGGAAGTGCACTCAAGCAGTCTAACTGTAAATGCAGAATTTGGGGGGATTTAGGGGTTTCTTAAGGTTATTTTTCCTTCTTTTAAGTTTAAAGAAAGTATTTCTCATGTCTCAATTTTTAAGCTCCTGATTTCCACATGAAGCCTTCCTGTACGCCCACTGTGTTCCTTCCCCTTCTACTGGAAGTTACATCCCTTTCCCTTCTGCCTTGAGCAGTTTCCTTTCCTCATAAACTGCTCCTCTGACACCATCCCTCCCCATTGTCATCCTTCATCTGAGTAACTTCTATCCACTAAAAATACGTAGAGCTCCACGTGGTCTTTCCTTGCTGGCTCTATTCCACCCACTGTAGATGTCACAAAAAGCAGAATGACAGGCAGAATTTGAGTATTAGAGAACCATGGGCAGAGAGAGAAAGAAGCCTGAAAAAGGGAGCAGCAGTGTGGAAAGTGGAAGGTGGCAACAGGAACAGATCTTTAGCCAGTAGGAAACTGTCAGTTTGTAGAAAAGGTTTCTTCTGTTTGCAAAATACTCCTACCACCACACAGTTATCAAAAATAACTTTTTCAAGAAATACGAAAAAAAAAAATTATTCCTGAATAGTTAGTTCCTCTACCACATCATCCACTTGAGGGCATGATCTAGGATGAAGAAAGATTAGGCAGTCTTTTATTAGAACATTGACCACAAACCACCCTTTCCAGCTTTCAAACCTTCAAAGAGTTCTAATATTTTACTCACCAAAGTGATTTTCCGGCTATACTTTACTGCACTTATATCAATTACAGTCAATCCTAGTAACCTCAGCCTGCCAAGGATTAATACTCAATTACTTACATATTGTTTACATTGATAAAATGCCTGTTACTCCATTTCCTCAATAAACAGAAGAAAAAATGGCTTTTGGGAGGTTGCCTTAGTCTGTCAAGTCAATATAAATGTGGGATATTTTAAGGCTGTTTATACTTGATATCATCTTTTCTATAAAAGATATGACTTAGTTCTATTTTTAAGTGAGGTTTATACTATAATCCTAAGTACTTTAAAAACATGCTACTGGAAGTTATCTGGCAGCTTGTACAACATCATTTACTATTAAAATAGAATATAATTTGCTGTTCAGAATAACTTGTTTTCTTAACAAAATGTCCTAAGAATTCTTATTCTCATTATTGCAAACACATACAATAAAGTTATTATTGGAGTTAGAGCCTTAACAAGTTCTTGTTGAGTCAAACATCTCTAGGAAGGAGACTGATCCTGAAAACACATCCAATGTTTAAGTGGTGTACCAGCAGCTGCCTTTGTAATTAAATCTCTTCATTCTTTAATCAGTATCCCTGTTAATCTCTGAAAGCTGTTCTGTAATCATAAAAAAACAGAAAAACAGGCAAATGTTTAAAGATAGTTTTTATTCAAGTGCAAAATAGGGCTGTGATAGACCAGGTTTAAAGTTGAATGTTACCAACCTCATGGAATGAGAGGTGGGGAAGTCCACAATGTATTATCTTCACTTTAGCACAGAAACATTTACAGAAATAGGTCAATATGATAAAAAGATGCTATGATCCTCCCAGAGAAAAAGTCCACTCTGAAACATAAAAGAAAAAATAACAAGGTACTTCCTTTGTGCTCTGTACACGCGCCCCCCCCGTTTATAAGCCACAGCATTCTGTCTGAATTCTAGACAAGAGTAATACAGCTGCCCTGATTATTTTCTTTTTAAAATTATTATTTTCTATAAGGAGAACATGTACTAGCCTCAGTGCTTCCGCAACACCTTTGATCAAAGATTTATACATGCACAGAGAGCAAGAATATTAGAATTATTTCTATTTGAGACTTTGGGAATATGGGACTGGACAGGACATTTACATTCCAAGCCAAACACATCCAAACGCAGGTCAAGTTAGATGTAGTTTGAATTCCAAAAGCCACAAAACAGCCTGTTCAGCAATAAGTGGAGGAAAAAAGAGAGTGTCTCTGATGTAATCTGATATTGTTACTAAATACAACCCCTCCACTCTCTGCTTAAGCACTGTTGATATTGTGACATGAACTGACAAAAGCCAGAAAATTCAGCAATACACTCACACCTCATACTTTGCTCATGGTTTTGTGAAGAGAAGGTGAAACAGATACCAAAGTATGAGCTGAAGACAGTATCTATCAGCCCTGGTTTTCTGGCTCTTGGTAAGTTTGCATCACAAATTTAATGTTATTAAAACACAAGTTATTTAAACACAGTAGTGTAACTTGAGGAAGAAGACATTATGAAGCAAAAGTGCTCACATTGCCTGTGAGACTGAAATAACTTTAAAATCTTTTTTTACAAACAGAAAATCAAGTCATTTAAAAGGAAAGTTAGTTTTCCAGTTCCATCCCCACAGTAAATTCACTTATTATACAACTACTACTTGCTAGACTACTTGCTTCTTATGCACCCTTGTTGTATAAAAGGCAATTATACATTTTGGTACAGTGTCAAAACTTTCTGTATTTACATTATTTGTCAATTTATAATCATTTCTATGGACATGATATGGTTCATTTATAAAAATATAAGTTAGTTCTTGACTTAATGGATTATATTGAATACATTCTATTGTACTAATCCAGCTGTCCCATTTGAATATTGAGCCATAGAGAAGAGTGTATTATTGATAATAAATTAACTTGCTCATTCCCATTTTATTTCTACGCCAGCCTCCTCTTTCCAAATTTCTAGATATGCTCCTCTAAACTATATATGAAATATTTGTAGTAAGTTTGTACTTTATTTAGCTATATGGGAAAAAAAGATCATGTTTCACATTATCTAAATGATGTTTTAACACATCCCATATTAAAAAAATTACTTCTTTTATAAGTATCAGCTAGAAAATTACCTAGTTTGTAAGCTAAATACACTCTGCACAAATTTAAGTTTTCCTGTCTCCCTAGCCAAGCCTCTCAGTGCTAGTACCACACATCTCTGCTGTTTTTGTCTTCCCACAGTTGATTACAATTGCCTGTACTAGATTAAAGTGGAGCAGGTGAAGAGCTTGACCTCTGCTTTTGGCCTCACTCATACACCCTCTTGTTCAGGCACAACTAGCACTCTCCCAGACACACCCATGTACCATTTGAGCAACAGAGGGGGCCTGGGATCATTCCCAGTGAGCTTTTTGGAGGGGACTACCACTTTTTTTTGATCGAGAAGAATTGAACTTGTACATGCCAACAGTACAGTGTAATCTTAAAGACAGAATGGTGCATTCCACTTCATAGTACAGATGTAACTTAGTTTATAAATGACCCATCCATACAGTATTCTCTTCTTAGCCTCAAACACCACACATGAAGAGGCAGAAAAGTATCACTAGTGATTTTCTCTGTTATCTCATTACAGAATTCATATACTCTGATCTCTCTCTCTGATCCCATGATTCTACACAATTGAGCAAATAGGTAAGTTAGATGATATAGCTCATGCAATATGATGATGGAGAAAATGCCCTCAGGTTGGCCTCAGGAAGGCACTTTGGGAAGTCATCTGGCTCAAAGCAAGCTACCTTTGAAGCCATACCTTTCTTCCTAGGATTCTGCTATGATTCTGTCGTTATTTATGGATTAAAAAAGAAAGTATTTTTTATTCTGCTTGAAAATATCCAAACAAATTTCACTACCAAAGAGTAAGCATTACATCCTGAATCCTTTTACATCAGGATAGACTAATTGCTTCAAAGCGTGCATGTGCTAAAACCCCTAAGTTAAGAAGAGAGGTACAAAACCACCCAGCTGATAGCAGGGCTCATAGAAGGGCCAGAAAAGCCCTTTCAGCCTGAATCGTTTTAATGTAAAAATGTTCTCTCTGCACCTTCCAAAAAAGCACTTTACCTCAAGATAAAAAAACACAGTAGTGGAGCAATATCACATAAGATGTGCTCCTTCACACAGGAAGGACACAAGGTACTCTGAGGAAGGATACTTGCAGGAGCTGTTCTTGGCCGATACTGTAAATGTGCAATTGTCCTTCAAACTGTCTTATGCTATTCAAAATTCCAATAGGACATTGATGTAAAATACAGAACTAAGAATTTTTTCCTCAAAATCAAATACATTTTAATGCAAGAAAATATGTATTTCAAAGAAAGATGTGAATTTTTCTTTAAAAAGGTATTTTTCTTCTAACAAAAAATATTTTCCAACCACAAAAGGTGTTGAATGCAGTGGAAAGAGTGTTTACCTAATGTAGGCTCTCAATATAATGCTGAGAAACACAGTTCCTGAGACTTTTTATTTACAGAAACAGGTGTCAAGAGGTTAATGAAATTCATGAAAATCCAGTTATACACATATCATAAAATTAGACAGATGTGAGAAACATTTAAATCACAATTTTAAAGTGGCATGACAGTAAGACATCTGAAGATGCAGGCACTGAAGATGTTGCTAAATACAATTACATTCAAAATTATGTCTTTTTACTCTCTTATACTGCCTCCAGCACTCTCACAGCAGAATATTTCACATGCCTTTGCTTTTTTATTTCCCACATTGTCCCAAGAGAAACAGTTTCATTGGTATGTAGTCTGGGTATCTGCTGTTTCTTGTGAACAATTTATTGTTGGGCAATAAGGTTGAAGAAACTAACTCTCAATTTGAATCAGAAAGAAGGTTTGCAAGCACTTGTAGCTCGCAGAACAGGAGATTTCAAAGCCTGTGAAAAGCCTATGGAGACTTCACTGACATGACAAAAATGTTCCAAATTATTCAGTGTATGTGTGTATGTGTGTCAGTGTATCTGCCTGTGTACAAGTTGAGGCATGAAACATTTTACCAGAGCCAAAAATATTGAGGGAACCAGTTGTGAATATCCAGCATTCTTAGAGACTTCTGCTATGTGGCTGAAACAATATTAGGGTGATGAGTTGTTGTGTGATGTTGCTGTTCTGCTTTTTTTTTTTTTTCCATATGGCTGTTTGAACTTCCAAAGGTAGAGCCAAAATAAAACAAAAGTACACATGTTGACAATCAGTTTAATAGTCTGAGGACAATGGCCCTTCATGGCAGAGGATGCTGGAGAAGAGTCTGGACTTGTTATCCAGCTGCTCTTCATCCAGCTGCTGATTTGGTTGAGTCAGTAAGATATGAGTGACTTCATATTTAGCGTAGAATTAAGTAATGTGAAGTGGCTTCTCTAGAGCTGCTATCATGATGTTGACATTGGCCAAACACTCAGTGAGGCCAAAATAAGTGATATTTGATAGTCCTTGGGTGTTGCACAACAGAAATTGGAATCAGATGAAATACCTGCATTGCAGAATCAGTCCAGGAGCAATGCCTTCCCAGCTATTCCAGCACTTACAAAAGGAATAACAGTGATTAAGACTCCTACCTTTTCTAGGAAATTAATTATGACAAACAAATATGATCATTTGATCAAACTCATGAGATAGATCCTGGATGGTTGATGTGTTAAATTCATACAGGACAAAGATTTTACTTTATAAATGTGTCACTAAGTAAATGCAAAACAATTCCAAATGTTTCTAGGAACTTTCTAATGTTTCAGTAATTTTCTTGAGGATCTCACTGCTTTTGTTTATTTGTTGTAACACCATATAATTTATGGTCATATTGGATTATATTTGGCAGCTATTTTCAGTGAAATTACATTTTTCTGATCATTAACAGATATTTTATTTGCACACCTGGGGGTAAAAAAAACAAAAACAAAAACAAACCCAAACCCCAATCAATTCCTCCTAACAGTCCGTACACAATTGAAAGTGAAAAGTTTAATCACAAAGAATCTCTCAACAATCAATGAAGATTTTCCCACTTCTAGGCTTGGTCGGACAGACTCGTCATAATATATTTACAGAGGCCACAAAACCATTAAACCTATTAAATGATGGAAGAATTAGACAGATTACTAATGAAACAGTTCCCATGTAAAATTCTGCTGTCTAGGAACATTTCTTTTCTTTCCTCTCTGCAGAAAAGGGAGAAGGAGGGTTTTGAACTGAACGGTTCTTAGAGCTATCCATTCTTACCACATAATGGAATTTTCTAATCTAGTGCTCAAAAGGTCGTCATTCTAGACATTTCAAATAAAACTACAACTGCCATTTAAACTAATGTTTTCAACTGACTTAAACACCACCTTTCTCCACAACAAAATGGATGAAAAGCAAAAGTAGTTTGTAAATTATGACTCAGAAAAATCTCCCAGATTTGGAATAAAAATATAACCCTGCATTAGAAAGATGGAAAAAATTCTAAAAGTATTCTAGTCCATGATTATGTTCTTTTGCTACCCCTGCTGCTGCCAGATTATGAATGGTTAAAGCAAACTCCAGCATGAAGCATACCCTTGCCTCACTCACTGCTAAGTCAGAAACTGCAGGGAAAACTATGAGGAGGAAAAACTCGTCTTCTGTGCTTCAGTAGGAATAAAGAGAAGCCAAGTTATCTACAGGTAGATTTCCATTAGTCCAGAGAGCCTGCTTCCCATTTGGTAAAAGGGTATTTCTTTTCTTCCTAATCCCATAAATTCTCCCTGATCAGCTAGCATCGTGCTTGGGCATTCAGCAAGGTACCTGAACACTCGCCATGGAGCTGCTCTTGTGTTCCAAGCCAAGCTCTTGTTGCAGCTCCTTGTTGCAGCAAGCCTCCTATCATCTGGAGCCTGTCTGGAGTTACTGTTCCTGCTGGCATATTGCTTCCATTCCTCCTTCAAAAATGAGAGGGAGAAACAAGTGGCTTCCTGCTGGATGAGTAACAGATCTCTTCTGTCAGAAAGGCTGTCTCAGACCTCACAGACAGAGCCAGTCTGGGACATCCTGCAAACTGTCCAAAATATATGGTGCCCTGTTTTTCAAATATCACACCATTTATCTGGTGCTTTCTGGAAAGGCTTCAGACAGACGCACAACATACCAAGATGATTGCTACAAAATAGAATATTCTTTATTCCTATCTAAATGAAAAATGATGGCAGCTCTTTCTTTGGAGTAAAATTAATGTTCACCAGCACAGCACATGCAGAAAGATCAAGTCATACTCAAATTACAATGTGAGTGCAAACACAATGGGAGTCTGCATGGTGGGGGGGGAATGAGGATGGACGTCATGTTTGGTCAAAGTTTATGAGCCTCACCATCAGTGTTAGACCTGTATAATTACATGCATATATAATTTTTCACCTTCTTATATGCTTTAATTCTCCAGGCAATTTTTGAGATTACTTTTGGGAATACTGAGCAAGAAGTATGACATAAGGTAGAAAAAAGAAATTTTCATGCATTATTAATCTAACGACTAGTTTCTTTGCCATATTTGAGTCTCATTTTTTGTGTATTCAAAATCAATACATTAATGTTGGGAATAACTCGGTTAAAACATTAGCAATTTTGTCTGCTTAGGACACGATCAAATAGGCTTAATTTTGGCTATTGATACAAAATACTTCATGCAAGTAGGACTTAGGAAAAGGCCTGTTACTACTAACTGCAACCATCATACAGGTCATTTTGGAAGGAATTCACAAGCCATCCAGCCTGCGGACAAACTGTAAACGGGAAAAAAAATGTTCTGCAAACACTTTCCCCTAATCTGCAGTGATTTCATTTCTTCATGAAAGACATCATATTGGAATTTTATTTAACTAGCTATTTCTTACACAGGATGAGAATAATAATTCTGTTCTTTAAAACAAACCAAGATGCTGTATTTAACTCTTGTAAACAAGAAATGAAAGGATGGTGCAGAGTTTTCCCTGTGCTTAACTCAGGTGTGTAAGAGGAGGCCCTTGGTATCCTTAAGCCTTTTATGTTGTCAATGGAGAAAGAGAGAAGCTCCCACCAGGGAGTGCTTCAGAGCAAGGATTAATTTCAGTGCTCTGAATTACTCCCTGGGAAAGACCCTTTGAAAAATACAGAGAAGGTCACCAAGGGTGAGCAATGCTTTCTCTACAGGGAATGAGTAAATAAGCTCTTCAACACGGAGAGAACTAGCTAGGGCACGAATACAACACAGGCCTATGGAAACATGAAGGGCACTGAAAAGGTGAATGGGGATCATTTTTTATTTGTCCTCTCTGCTTTATGAGTTGGTGGCCATCACATAGCAGCTGGCATGTTCAAAGTACAGATGAAAAGGCAATTCCTTACCCTGTAGCTGGGAGGAAGTGGAACTCATTGCCATGAGGCACGAATGCTGAGAAGATGTTATATATATTAAAAAGCAGAGTGGACAAGCTGATGGTAGGGAATTACAGTGCAACTTGTGAGACACTGCTATCCCTGTCTCAGGAAGTCCATAAATCAATCTACTGGGCCGTAGAGAATAATCTAGGACTAAAAAGCTAAACTTTCCTTTCTCCTTGCCTTGGTACTTATGCCTGGCCATTGCCAAAACTGAGCAACAGGATGAAGAATCTTCTGGTCAAATTCAGCTTGACTGCTCTGCTCCTACACCTTACATTACGTCCTTCACAAATTAACTTCCTTGTATAAACAGGAGTATTAAACACTCAAAGTCGACTTCAGAGTAAATCCTCTACATGGAAACAGGTGAAACTCTTGAATATGTGAAGACAGAGAACAACTGCAATAGTCTCCTAGTGCTAAAACTTAAACCCTGAAATATAAGGTGAATGTAATCAGTCACATTTTCCTCACGGCAACCCCAGAGACAGGCTGATGCTCTAAGTAAGCTCTTTACTATTAATGGGGAAATATCTGACACCAGGTGTGTTTCAAACAACATCTCTTGGCTGAATCAGTACACACACACTGGTTGATCTCTTCTGGAAGGACTGGGAGAGAGCATGACATTATTTACCCCATCAGTCTCAGTCCTGGCAAACACACAGCTGGGAAGTATTTACTCTCTGGAAATTATATCTCTTGAGCTTAAACCTGAGATGCCTAGAGAATAAGGGGAAAGTTTATGACTCTCAGTTTTCCTGTATGGCTAGAAGCCAGGCTATGATCTGGATGTGAGTTTAACACTGTCTTTCTCAGATAAAGTCCAAACTTCAGCAGCCAGAATTCGTCAGAGTAAGAGTAACAGTAAATAAAACATTTCACTCTTTAGATTTAAAAGCAGATAGAGGATGAAATTTTAAAAAGTGGGTTTGCATATTTTTTATTTCCTGAAAGGATGATGATAACATATTTTATTTCTCCTGAGGCACTTAATTGGTAAAATAATCTCCATTGGTTACATTTTCTTTAACAAATAGGTCACTGGTTTGAGACAGCCAGAAAGGCCGGATCACATCTTGAACTCTCCAATTGCTTTGGTACAACTTTGGCTAGTTAAGAGCCTATTGTGATTAATCCAAATTTAAGCCCCTGTTTTCACATATAACTACTGAAGTCCATCTCCAGCTGCAGTGCCAGTTTGAGCTGCTTACAACTTTCCTCCTAATTTTTAGAGAAGTGGTAGCAATGATGATTTCTTGTCTTGTCAATCATGATGTTGCAGACTACTTATTAGCACAATTGGCAATTTTTTTCCATCTTGAAATTTAGGAATCTATTACTATTCTAAATTTCAATATTTATTTTGAGGCAAATCAGTCCTGTAGTCAGAGGAGGAAAAACTCACCAACAAAATTATGGAAAAAACAGGAATTCTGTTGGGTGAAATTTGGAAAAAAAGTACTTTCAAGAAATTGCAATGTAGTTCTTTCTATAATCACCTGTTTCCAAAAGATAAAATCTGAAGCTAAAGAAACATTTATGAAACTGTTTATATTAATTTAAAATAGATGTCTAAGGTGGTTGAGATGATCCATTCCAGGAGCACTGGTATTTTTGTACTGACTATGGGTGGAGCATAAATAATTTAAATTAGATGTATAACTTTTTGGTGGCTGAAGTCAGGGGAGTTCCACTTTAGTTTTCCTGTTGCATAGTTTCTTTATTGGATGCTCTTCAACTGGCTGTGCTGACCAGCAAAAGCCCATAATAGTGCCCCAAGGATTTCTTGAGCTCACAGATAAAGAAAAAGACACTGGATGCTTCCATGGACTTTTAGGCAACAGCAAATGAGTGGCAGATACTGAGAGCAGGGATAAACAAGAATGAGTTTCTTAACAGTAAAAAGAGACAGTAGTATAACATGCTAGAGAAACTATGACACTGTTTCCATAGGTAGCTGGACAGAAAGTTCAAGGATGTTTAATTGCCAACAAATTTATTTTATCTCTTGGAGTAGCAAGGACTGAGGAAGCTCTTTCTGCTGTAGAGTGTGTTTGGTTCTGCATCTCTGGAAAGTATTAGGCTTTCCCTGCCACAGACCCTAGAAGGAAATGTTCACCTGTGTCCATTAATGTGTGAACCCTCAACTGCATGGGTTTGTGAAACTTAATTCACAATAAAGTTTCAGGGAATACCTTGAATACCTTGGGCATAGGGCCAGAAGCCAGTTCACACCACGTGCAAATGAGGATGACAATAGAATTATATAATGACCTCATGTATCATCTGATTGGGACAAAATTCTACTGATTTTGACCAAGGTGGACAGGCTGCCTATACTTAACCTGGAAAAAGACCATCTATAAATTATACAGGTTCTATAAATAACCCCTGTCAGGTAGAATGTGTAACCATGCCATCATTTATTGTGCAATTCTTGTTAAAATAACAAGACCTTTTTTTCCACCTTCCAGTTTACTGGATATTTAAAGAACAGTTTGAAAAATATTGACATCAAGAAACAAGCTGAGAGAGCAAACAATGCATGTATCTCTGTGTGTTACATATATATATATATGTGTGTAAATATATATATAATAACACATATTTGCTTTATGTCTTCCTGCATTAAGAAAAAGAGTTGGTGGCATTGCTATACAATATAAGCCCTTTCTGAGACTCTCAGTAGATACAAAAAAATTAAATCCTATTAAACCTTTGTTCTGGCCTGGTTCATTAATTTCTGGAATGATGAACTTCAAGAAACAATTTAAGCTTCTTTTTAATTACACAAGGTAAAAATGAAGTGGCTCTAGCTCTGAGCTAACCATGAATGATGTTAATGTATGGCAAGCAATAATGTGAAGAAGGAACATGGACTTTCTCCATGTAGTTCACTCTTTGGAAGTCATAAAATCTGGTTGGTATAACAGAAGTGTTTGTAATTAGAGTTAATGGAGTTAGTTGAGACCACAGGAGGGGGAAAGTAGCTTTGATCCCAGGTGGCCTCATAGCAAGAAGGCTCACAGCAAGGGAGCACTCTGAATTGGAAAATATCAGAGGCATTTGCTGCAAAACCAAGAAGTAACTGCTGGAAAATGCCTAAGAATATAATTTACAAGCAGAACCAATTTAGTTTCCCATCTCTATCACTTCAAATTTCTCTCCAGTCACAGCATTCAAAGTAAGGATGAGTTTTTTCTGTGATCTATTTTTACTAAAAATGCTAATCTAATTGATTCTTACAGTTTATACTGTCTTGGCCACATTATCTTGATCAGGAAAGAAAAAAGTAGGATGAAGAAAATCTACAAAATCATTCAAGAAAAGGAAGCAACATGTTAATTTTTATTAGTCATATAAAAATATTGCTTCATAATAGCTGAATTATTCATTGTCAGAGCTCTTGGGGTTTCTTATTGTCACTGTTCCTGAGTGGCCACTCTTGGAAAACCTGTGACATAAATACTGTACTTCATGAAAAAAACATAGTGAGATTCCAACTGATTAAAAAATAATATTTAGAGAATCTCAGTAGGGTGATCATTCATTTGGGACAGAACTTTGGAACATTACTTAAGAGATTCAAAATTACTCACTACTGAAAGCCATTTGTGACTTACACCAATGAACTAAGCAATCGCTTCAAATTAAGCAGCTAGATTATTTGCAAAATATATTTTTTCCATCAAAAGTATTCCTCAAATTGTATGCATTTAGCTTTATATTTATTCTTCCATACTCAAGAAATAAATGAATTTAAAAGTCTATCCCAAATATCTTGGGTAAAAAGAAAAATAATCAAAAGAAAGTACAAATTAAGGAAAAACATGAGAAAAGTGGGGAGGGATTTTGTCTCTTGAAGACTAAGGTTGGAATGGGAACTGCTGAGAGGGAGTGCCATGCTGTTATTCCAAAGAATAGAACCTACAAAGACAATCTAGTTGTCAAGTTCCAACACTTTGCTGCCATCATTACTTGAATACTAAAGAAAGAAAATTATGTTGAGATACTTCAGGGTGCCTCAGGCTCACAGGAATTTTTTTTTTTTTTTAATGGGAAGGTGACTTTAAGTCTGATATGGGGATACATAGGAGAAGAGCAGTAGCTATGATCTAGTCACACATTCCTGCATTTATGAAAAGGGAATTAGTGCGCCTGGACTTTGAGGAATTCTCAGGAGGTTCTGAGGAAAGGATCCGCAACAATCTTACAGAGGAGACAAAATACATGTACAAGGGTCTTAGCAGGGCAAGGCTGATGTGCTGTGGCTGAAGAAAGGTGTAAGAATTGTAAAAAAAAACTCTTAGGATCTAGAGGTTTTAGATGAAGCCATTTCACATTTACCAGTGAAAACCACCTTAGGAACAATCACATGAATGGCAAAGGCACTTTTGGTAGCAATTCAGCAGCACAAATGACAGTAGAATGGAGAGTAAATCGGCTCCAGCAGCAGCTGCAGAGTATATGGTCTGTGAAGACACAGCAAAAAATAATTGTACTGTGAGAAGAAAGGGAATTAGTGGGTGTTTTTACTCTTGGTAGAAACAGAAGTGAATTTTTTATTTAATCTAAAACACTAGTCAAAATTCCTAGTAAACAGAAAATGTACTAATAATGATAATTTTCTGAGAACATTGAAGCAGAATTTGAGCCTTGGAGGTGTTCAGCATTTAAAGGGTGGATTATGTATTGAAAAATAAAATGTTGGCCCTGGGAGACAGAATGAAGGCAAAGGGAGTCTCAGTGCAATTAAATATAGAATCTTTAAGAAGCTTGTAAAAACTTTTACACAGCCTGTTGTCACTGTTCTCATGTTGATGACCTCAATATCCTGCATTAGTAATACTCATTTAAGTATAAATATTTCAGCTTTACATTGAGCAGAAGAAAGACAGAAGGAAAAAGACAACAAACAGGCTGACCTCAGATCTCTGCTAAATTCTCGAAGTTCTCCTCTGACATTTCATTACTTCTGTCACACACATACAAAGAGATTTATGTGTCCACCCAGTGCTGTAACTGGATTTATTAAAGATGGTATTTCCGGCTTAATGGAAGTGACTGCCAGCTCCATCCATTCCCACACTAGAGCAGCGTTTGGCAAAGATAAAAAGGAATTTATTAGTAAACTTTTTGTTTTGTTTTTTCTGTGCACCTTTCACTCCCCCATCCCTTATTTTTTCACCAAATATCAACATTGTCTATGGAAAACAGCCACTTCCTTTCTCCCTGATTAACATCAGCAGTGAAGGAAGGGGAGGAGGGGGATGGAAAGGAATAAAGAAAGAACCACCCAGTGCACTGGGAAAAACCTGAGAGTAATCAATTAATCTGTTTTCAATCTGTGAGCTGTGCTGTCTTGAACTCCATTATCTTTTACTTATACAAATCAAATTTTTAAAATTGGATCTGATTGAATATGCTAGTAAAAAAGGGCAAGTTAAAAAAAAACAGTAGAAGTTTATCAATGACAAAAAATCCTCAGGCCCATTAGACAAATTCCTGGGAAATCTGACATTTTCTAAACATTTTTTTTGCCTGGTGTTCTGATTCCAGCATGTTCTATGGCTTTCATTACAGATGAACCATCTTTTCCTGGGGCCATGGCAAGTGCATTCCCAGCATTTAAAAAGGAAGGGGTTTTACATGCCAAAATCATCTGTGATTTATTGCCTCGTGGGCTCATCTGGATTTAGTTTTGGAGTCTGGCACCAATTCCTTAATTGCTTTGGTCAGTTCATTCCATTTCTTCAGTCTGAAGTTCCTCATCTGCAAAGCTGGAGGAATGATAAACGCATAAGCACACCCAAAGTCCTGTGGGTGACTTACTGGAGCCCCTGTGAAAACAGCAGGGGCTTTAACCAAGGTCTGAGGGAGCAATGGGGTTACCTGGCAGAATATTCCCAAATTCCCATCTCCTCCTCCTGGAATGTCAGGCAGGTTATGGGTGTGGGTTCTGACACACTGAGGTGGGAACAGTTTGCAGGTTCTTACTTTTTTTTTACTTTTGCTAGAGCACAGAAAAGGGAATTCTACCCTGCCACCACCTGTCTGTGATCTCCTATTGAATAGTGCACCTGGCTTCACATAATTACTTTCTTCTTGCTGACAATGCATATTTGCAGTGCCTGGGACTGAGTGGAGATGAGTCATAATGGTAAGAATAACTATTGTTTTCCTAATATTTTAAGAAAGGGTCATGGGTGACTATAAGCTGGCCTATAATGTAAAATAAATGCTGTTTACTTTTTCTTATTTGATGTTCACCGCAAGTAAGCAGAGAAAAGGAAAAGAAGCAGCATGAACAGGGACAGAACCTCTTCTATGGCTTACCAATAACGAAAAAAGTATTTCTCCAGAAGAAGGCCAACTGATACTAATTTGCTTTCCAAGGAAGATTTTCAGGCAGTGAATAAGGACATGACTCCCCTTGCAGGAGAGAATTTATCAATGTTCTTGGCCAGAGCAGGAGCAGGCTTACACTTTTACTAGATGTCCTCCTGGATTTCCTGGCTTTAGACTCTCCCAGCCTCTACCATTCTGTGAGGACATGAAAATTGTAGCAGAAATGAGAGTAGACTTCTCGAATCAGCTGAGAAACAGCACTAGTATTTGTCCCCCAGTGTCATCCCCATTTTAATTTTTTAAAGATTTTTTTCAGCATTTCAAATAGTCAGTACAAAAGCACATAGAAGATTTTCCCACTGGCTTGGAAAAGAAAAGAATGTGATGGAAACCTTATAATGAAAAAAATCAACAGTACAGGCCCCAGAACTGTAAAACAGTGACACTGCCTTACAGATAGCATGGTCTAAGTACAGATAGCTGATAGAAATGTATGTCTGATAGAAAGAGAACTCCCCAATTTCTCTTACCCACGAAACAGTGTTTATCCTTGAGTAACACTTCCTGTGATCACACTTTTAAGTATAAATATTATTTTGTATGCTGATACTGGGCAGAAAGAAAAAAATTCTTTTATTCTGAAAGATAAGAAAACAAGCAAGTATAACTGGAGGAACTTTTGTCCTGGATTCAAAAAAATGTAGCAGATGCTTTCTCTCAGTTGCTCTTTATCAGAGGGAATATTACATACAGATGTATTTTGGAAAGTTTATTTTTCTTTCAATTAAAAAAAAGATTCATGGGATGGGGAACACCTCTTTCAAAGCTTGACATGCCAGTATTTTAGTAGTCATGGGGGAATTTTAACATATAAATTCTTTTCTAGGAAAGAAAAAAAAACAGCTTATACATTCTTTGTCTGAAAATGTGCAGAAAAATTCAGAAGTTATTTTCATGACTTTAAACATAATGAGAATTTCTGCTGAGAGCACATGCCTGTTTTCCAGTTTGCTCGCTTCAACATGGGTTCTTCTTGCTGGTGCAAGATGCTGTTGGTCTCTCTGATGTATTCCTCTAAGGTTAAGATTATTTCCATAACCAGTTACCCCGGCCATGGGGAACACTGCCTGGATGGCATTTGATGTTCCCAAACATTTGTCCATTGCTTTGGTAGCAAGTCAGCAGAAGGTGTCTGCAAGCGAGAAAAGCCACGTGCATTCACTGCAGTCCTGCTGCCAGTGTGGGAGCAAGGAACAGGGCTCCTCAAGAGGAGCAGGGAAAGGATCAGATATGCCCTGGTTGACTGCACAGCACCCACAGGAGGTGCCAGTGCTTCTGCAAAGCACCACATGTGTTTTTCCCTTCTAATCTCAGTCAGATTGTCCCAGTCCTGCCCGGGCATGTCAGCTTTGCTGTACACATGCAATGGATGTGTGCACATTCATTTCTGGCATGTCTGAGATGCCTGAGGTGCCAAGGCAATGCATCTCAATTAAAAGTGACTGAACAGCGGGCACATTAGCAGGTATGTCAAAACACGGAAGGAAATGCCTGGCAGAGGCAGATGTGGGTTGTCCTCAGCTTCTCATGTACAACAATCCCTCCTTCACTGCAGAGCCGTCACTCACCTGAGCCCTGTGGTTCTTGTGCCCTCTGTGGTGGTAGCACAGATCTGCCGTGTGCACACTTTGTTCCACGTGCTGTTGCACTCTCCTGATACACTGAAATTTGGTGACTGGTTCTATTAATGCTTAAAAAGCGCAGATTTATATCAGCTTTCATTTAGAGACGCTTTCCAGAGCCACAGAAAATAACTGACCTTTTTTTGGACTTTCTGCACGAATGAAAGGAACTACATTTGCAATTCTAAAAAGGAAATGACAATTTTCTAGTACAACATGGGAATTTTTTTTTTTTTCCCTTTGAGAACCATTTTAGAATGCACACTTCCTACCCAGGGTGTCCTCTTGGTCTCCTTCATGTGTGAAAACATCTGAGTATAATAAATTCGTATTCTTTAGGGAGTAGCTGTACCATCTCGAGGAAATAAATTATTTTAGACATGCTCCAAAGACAGAAATATCATTGTTAAATATGCATTCTGTAGGACTTTAAAGAAAAAATATATGCTAAAATTTTGTTTCTATTTGTCTGAACTATGGTTTTTGTTTTTTTTTTTTTACTGAAAAGCAATCTAGTATTTTCATAGGAGAAGCTAGTGTTCAGTATTCCTTCTCAGTATGCCTTTCTTACTTCAAGGAGGTAAAACTGAATGCACTTATGACTAGTTCACCTCCCCCTTTATCCCCCAACACATTCACAATACAATTCATTCAGTGAAAAGCCTTGAACTTGCCCTTTTTTTCTTTTTTTTTTCTTTTTTTTTTTTTTTAACACAAGGAAAGCAGAAAAAGCAAAGCATTGAACTCTCATCTCTCATCGCACACTAGGAGGTAAATCCTGCCTCAGTGCTGGCCAGCCTGCCCTGAACTTTGGTAGATAATTCTGGTAGTGGCACTCTGCACAGCCTCATTTCCCTGCACAGAAAAATAAAGCCGCTGCTTTTTATGCAGCTTGGCAAACTTTATTGAGAGGGCACCAGGGGAGAACAAACCACAGTTTTTATTAGCTCCCACCTTACAGCAGCCCAGGCCCATTCAGAGCTCTGCTAAGTCAACTAGAGGTCTTTTGATACCAAAGAGCTTTGAATCCAAGTGCCTGGAGAGAAATTATACACTGAATAAGAAAGAAATGGGCAGGGAGGATGAAAATAATTACTCCGTAAAAATGTGCTGCTTGTTCTATGACATTTTCAAGTGACTTTCTTCAGAGGGAGAAGTGAGCAGCTTGATTTGTGGTCATTGTTTTGGTCAGCCTAGGCTCTTGAACTGAGACACTGCAGGAACTAACTTTCAGGGAACTGTGAACATTATAATTTTATTAATTGCTTTTACATGTGTTTCTTTTACATGTCTGTAAGCAAATGCAATTGAAATTGTGGTTTCTGTGGCATTCCTGAAAACAAATATTATTAACACTGATGACAAAACCTTAACAGAATATAGTGGGGAGGAGTAGCAGTTATGCAAACAATAATTCTTTTAGAATGATTTACACATTTCTGAAAATGTGTAAAAAAAATATTATTACAAGTATACTATGAATGAAATGTTAGTGTTTATTGGATGGATATTACACCCTTTAAAATACATACTATAAATGTTTTGATGTTGTGGAGAGAGTTAATAGAAAGGAAATCACAGATTTCTGTAGAACTTAGAACGCTGCTATAAAAAGTACTTTAAAATCTACACAGGAATATGTTTCCCACTGACTTTCATCTGTGTGTCACAGGCAGAAGATTTCTCAAAATACAACAAAGCCAATAACAGAACAGGAATTGCTACAGAATGCTGTGCCTAGAAAATATGTGTTATGGTCATTAAAGATATCTCACATTTATCATATATGGACATCTTATGAAAACATATTTGGATTCTTTGTCTCTCATCCTCTCTCATCTGTTTTCTCTGATTTTATGAGCATGTCTGTGCCTTTTCACAGTCAGAAAACAATTAAGGAAAACATCTTTCTTTTCTGATCTGTTCTCTAGTGAGAATTGTGGGTTAGTGAGTAGATACATGTTTCAGAAACAAAGCAGAAGATTGCCTAACAACAGCATGCTTTCTTTAGAAAACTCTGTGCTTCCCGATTTGTCTGCATCAGACATCAGAAATGTTGCAACATAAGCCTTTTTCTCTGATTCTACAGTATTTCTGCTTTCTAACTACTGCATCATGGTCACTTCCCCAAACACGGTGTGAACAATACACATTATAGAGATTTACATTAATGCATGAATACTTTTAATATTTGTAAAAAACAACTTCTGCATAGAGAATTAAAAGCAAGTCTGAATAAATATTCAAGCAAAATTTGAGATATTAATAGAAGACTAGAAGTGTCACTGACTTGAAACTCGGTAGGCATATGAATAAATTGTAACACGCAGAGACAGAAGGAATTACAGAAGAATTCCTTATGAACAGGGACTGTCTTGTTTGCATAGCAGCCAGAATAGTTGAATATCACTTTTACTGGGAGTTTTAAGTGCTGCAGCAACATCGGAGAGAATAATAAAAAGAATAACAAGTATAATGTGGGCATACTAAATCCAACAGTACCATGCAGTGATATTCAGCAGTGTACATTCTTCTTTCAAACTACAGTGCTTAGTAAATAAGGAAGCAAAGTCTTCCTTTCTACTGCAAACAGGAGAAATAAACTCTTCAAACAGCTGAGAATAAGACTGTTATTGTATCTTGGGATATTTTAGATATTCAATAATGGAAACTTCTCTGATATGCAGAGAGTGTTTATTCAGTGAAAGAGAGTATTTTAACAGCAGATTGCCATTTGCTATCCAATAAGGCAACTGCTGTCAGTGGGAATTGCCAGGCATTGTAGCCTCCCTCTCCAGCCCCCTGCCTTGGTGGAGGGCAGGCACACAGCCAGTGTATCCCAAACCTTGGTCTGGCTGTCTTAAGCTGACAACACAAACACAGCATGGCTAGAGAGCTTCACTAACTATATCTGCAAGAAGGAACCCTTTTGTAGTCCTTCTTGTGGGGTCCCTCTGCACAAACACTGTGATAGCCTTGTGCCCATTTGTACATCCTTTCACAGTGTATGGATCCCTGTATTTAGTCCCAGTGAAGACTTCACTATTGAGCCTTTTTCATTAAGATTAACAGAACAATTTAGGGGCCCTATTTTACATTACTGTGTTCTGTTCTCTATTCTGCTTTTCAGAGTGGAATTTTACTTGTGCTCTTCTAAGTACCCACCCTGCCTCCCCCCATTCTGCTGCTTTTCCATTCCTTCTCTGCCTTCTTGGCATTAAGAGATGAGCCATTTTCTAGGGTTAAACCTAACTGAGCTAAGAAAAAAAAAAAAAAGAGAGAAGCAGAGGGATCATTTTCTGCTGACTGTGCTTCATGGATCAGCTCACCGTGTGGCCAGCTGGGAGGAGAGTTGGTGTGAGGGAAGGGCAGGCACACAGCCAAGGGCCTTGGTTTGGAGAGGAGACTGGTTTGGTCCTGCAACCTGTCAACTCATCTGTAATGTGAAACTTCACCTTGGCTTGAATGAAGCTGCTTGGTAAATTGTGCAACAGCATGATGTGAGGAGGCAGAAGTCAACTTTTGGAAACAATGAGATTCGCCTTTAAGGAGATTTCAAATACCTGCTATTTGGTACAGAAGAAATACAAACTCCTGTAGTTCTCAATTTTTCCAGGACTAAGGTTCAGTGAGCTGTTTTTATCTCAAGAGCTTTTTGTACTCTAGAAAAGAAGCATCACCCACTATTGCCAAGGCAGCTTTAGTGTTGTCTTTCTTCCATTAAGTGATATCATTGTTTGAAAAAAAGCAGACCTCTACAGTTCATAAATTACATAAATCAAATTTTAAAAGCCACACAAATATTGCAGCATTTTCTAGAAATTTCAAAGCAGTAAATAGAGAACAATACTTGATATTCTATACCGACACGTGAACAAGTGTAAAGAGTTATCACTACTTGGATAACAGTCACTCTTAGACATGGTCTTATTCTGTATTTGTCTGTATTCCTTAGCTTGGCTTTTGCACCTTTCCTTCCTTTTGGGAACTGTTACTAGTTAGGATGTACAAAAGATTTAGATGTTCAGAAGGAAGCTTGCTTTGCATGGGTGAAAATGCGGGTAACTTCTAACGCATACCAATGCAAAGAAGCAGACTCCTTCTGCACTATTCCCAAGGTTACTATTGATGCCTTGAAACGTGATGGAGCAATAAGGCAAACAGTACCTTCAAGTGAAGGTTGAAAGGAGTCAAAAATCTCTTTATGTTGTAGCAGGAATATAACTGAGAAGTGTAGGATATAGAAATATTACCTTTTAAGAATAATTTCTGCTGCTTTAGTCTGTGTGAAACTTTTAGGAAAAGAAATTACCATCTTGCCCCAAACTCTGTGTTTTGATCCAGTTAAGAACTTCAGAACAAAATCAGAATTAAAGCTTTATATGCTTCCGAACTCAACAATTCAAAATCTGGTTTGCAGTCCAGTTTTTTAGTGTGATTGCTTAGATTCCAGCCATCTAGTAAATAACATTTCAAACAGATCAGCATGAGCCAAACCCTTAATCTTGTGCTTAGATTCAAGATTTTTGAGTTTATACTTGTTATTATATTGGTATTATTATTTTTGAGTTTATACTTTTGCCTCTTTTCTCCCCCTATTTATCACAAATGACAAAATAATTCGATTTTTGCAAATGAGGCTTCATGCGTCACTAATTCATTCCCTTGTGCCTGCAACACACAGTATTTCAGAGCAGTTTCCTACCTGTGTCTTAAGCTGAACTAGAAGTAATCACGGCTTATAACTTTAGAGAAAATGGGGTGCACTTAACATAATATGTTAACAGCAGACTTAATTTTGGGTTTTTTTAAAGAAATCATTATGCAACCCCGCAGAGAACATTCCTTGAACTCTGGATGCATGACACTAGGCGAAAAAACCCAAACAAAATAAACCTTCTAAAAGCTATAATATTTTGGTATAATGAAAAATAATATGCTTATGCAGTTACTGAGTATAATTCAATTGTGCAGGACCATGGCAGAATGAAAAAAACCTCAGCTCCACCTGAATTTAAACACTGCCAAATAGTACATCACAACTAATTTATCCTGTGCTTCACTCACAACCAGTTAGCATCTCCTTTGTGCCTCATCACAGCACATGCCTCATTTGTATTTCCATCCACTTCGCTGAGAAAGGCACGTCTCACAGTTTGAGAAACAGCACTATGAAGTAAGTGCACTCTTTAAATACACTTAGCTTAACTGTTTCCATTCTTCTTGGCCATATCAGAATTCTCTGGCTTAGATTAATTTCCCCCGTTACATACAGTATCTTGTAATCAAGTGTTTTAACTTTTCTTGGCCTGAGAGCAAAATAAGAAAATGACCTATATCCCCATTCCAAATGTGTGGGTGGTGCAGGAAAAAATACCTTTATTTTCACTGGGACATGCTTTGCTTGCCCCAGACCCCTTTCTAATCCGCTTGTAAATGACAGATCTGCACATGCAGCTGCAGTATGTTCACTAAGCAAAGGCATGTTAGAAGCTGGCCTGGTGAGAGATGTAATGATCTGAGTGAGTGGTCTAAAAGTGCTCTGAGCAAAATGTTTCTACTTCCTTACTTTGTAGTAATCTTCCTCTGTAAGGGAGAACCTTTTTGCATTGGTAACCCTGCAAAACTGTGCAGAAACTAAATCCAGAAAAAGGGCTAGGGTGTTGGGGGTCAGCATTAAAAGAAAATCTTAGCCAAAGAAATCTGGTGTTGCCCTGTTGCAGGTAGGCTCCTCTCAGGAGGAGCACTGAAGTCAATGTCTTGGTGTGAAATGCTGTCTCCAGCTGTTGGTCACAGAGGGAGACTCAGAAAACTCTCTTCACTACCTTTGGAAGTTGCACTGAATTAATAGCTTGCAATAAGCCGAGTTTGGTTACTTTTTAGGCTCGTCTGAGAGGTTACTGTGTGCTGGTTTCCTGTACTGTGTTCGGGAGTATGCTGTGTGAACTGGGAAAAATGGCAGGGGGCCAGCTCCTCTAAAAAAATGCTTGCTATCTGTTGTAACTTCCTTTTATAAGGGAGTGGAAGTTCTGATGGGAAATCAGTCTTTGCTGAAAATACTTTATGTAGCTCATATAAAAGAGCCCTTAGGACACCTCACCTTGGCTTTAATGGAGATGGGAGATAAGATTCTTTTTTCTTCCAAGCAAGTTCTTCTAATTATTCAACTAGGGTGTCCTGCTTCAACTTGTGCTCTTTACTCCTGCCCTAATTACTTCAGAATTATTTTCTGTGCAGTGTAGGATCTTGCAAATATCTTTATATTCTGATATCAAGCTAGAGTACACTCTAGTACCTTGCACAGTCATCTGGAATATGGAAGATATTAATTCTCAAATGCAGAGAGATTTTAACATGGATTTTTCAAATCCATGGGAAAGTGACCTGACCACTAGATCACTATGTAAATGTATGGAGAAGCAGCATTGTGAACTGTGTCTTTCTCTGTTCTGGTTTAAAAGGAAAGTGCTATCATAGTAACATTTGCTTGGGATCCTGTTCCTACAGATTCACATTTGATGTGTATTGATGATGTGTTCTGATTGTGAGAGGGATTTCAACAACTGCGTGAAAAATGACTCTGCTTTGCCAGTTAATGAAATCAAGAATTTATCAAAGAAATGTGCAGATCTGGGATCCCTGGATTAAAACCATAATGAATTTTTGGAAAACATCCTTGTACAATGCATTTTGGAAGGCCAAAGGAAAATGAAGATTGTCTAGAGACTTCCAATTCTCACTAAGTAACTAAATTAAATCACATAAGCATTCCTCCTTAACACCCATAACAAATTGTTGCAAATTAGAGGTCATTTCACCTTGGAGATTGGCTGTGTTTGAAAAAACCAAAACACAACACTTAACCAATTTATGCATCTAGGGATTGTAGCTAAATATCCATGGATATTTGTGCAATTTGGCTTATGCATTATTCAATATGCATTGCTTAGGGATTTGACTAGAAGAAAAAGAAAACTACGAATAAGGGTGGATTATGGACAAAAATTCGAGGTTCTTAATGGACAATTATTAAGTGGCTAAACAATAATATTGGTTTTACATTAAGAGAGAAAGAAAAAATAAAATCTTCACAATAGCCAATCTTGCTCTCACTGGAATATAGTGTCTCTGAGAGTCAAGGTTACTATATGTCTAGGCTTCCCTTGACAGGTCCTTTTTTTAAGACAAAAAAATCCCAATCTGGGAAGAAAAATAGGAATTTGTAATTTCTAGATGAAGAGAACATAACATAAATGCTGGAAGTCATTTCCTGGATGTGAGCACATACACAGCATATGCAAAAATTACAGAGACCTAGCAGCTATTTGCAGTTAGGATTCGATGGTATATTGAGGCACAACCTTGCCACCTTTGTCCTTTGCTTTTAGAAGTGGCAGTAACATTGACTAAAGTGCCACTTCTTCCTTCATCTTCCCAGGTAAGATTTCTAAGAAGCATAAATGAGATCTTGTAGGAGAATGGATTGCTAGCAGCCTTGCCTCTGTTGAGTTACAGCTGTACTAATGACCAAAGAGGAGGAACAGCCTTGTCCTTAATGGGTCACAGCTATGTCCAGTGAGGATGGGTGTTATAAAAGAGTGGGTTAGCTGGTCAAGAAAAAGGCAGAGAAGGGGAGGCCTAGAGAATGTAGAGAGTTTTTCTGTTGGCCTTGCTGTGATGAGTTAGAGCCTGTGGTCAGAGTCTGTGAGTAGTTGGAGTCTGCTGGCAGTGCTGTCTACTGCAACACCATTTTGTTCTCTGTTTTTAATCAAATCCACTCTGCCTTTGGATACTTTACCCTAGAAATAGATAGGAACAGCCTGAAGAAATGGGATCAGAGAATCACAGGCATCTCCACACACATACACACAATCTGTTTGCCTACTTGCCCCTTTTTTAAAAAAAAGGAGTTCCAGTGATAGGCAAAGTGTATCTTATGGGGTGCTTTGTCTAGATGTGGCAGACTGTAGGACTTCCACATTTTAAAAGACTGGAACATACAGGTAGAACCATCTTCTCAGAGATGTAGAGAAATGGCAGATACAGACATCTACCTTGTATTTCCCTACATACGTGTGTTTGTATGTCCATTGGAAAAAGGACCATAACTGTCTTCAGGAGAAACACATCTGGTCATAACTGTGAACAACCTGCAACATGGTTGGCAAGAATAAAATTTAAAAAAACCTTCTTCCTGCTGTTGGGTAAAGAAAGGAGGCAAGGTAAATTCGATATATAAGAACTCAAATGCATTCTGAAAATAAAACAGGATAAATAAATCACAAAAGGAACACATTAGATTGCAGGGGAAGGCTAAATTGCTAAAATGGCTCTTCAGAACCCATCTAAAAATTACCCCTGAGGAAGCAGGGGCAGCTTCAGTCAGTTTGTCAGGGGACAGGATGTTATAGTGACCATGTGGATACTGCTGAAACGGAGAAGTCTTCAACTCAGAGAAGCAGACATATGCTTATGGCATGAAGGCACATATGGACAGTCTCTTGAAAGAAACTGGAGCATTTCTTAGCAGACAGGATCCCTGATGCATCCAGTCTGGCATCTTGCCTCTGGCAATAAATCATACTCAGCATTTCAGAAACAGCTTCCAAAACTCTATAGTGTATCTGCCCATTGATGCAATGTGAAATATAAGTAAGCAAGAGAAAAATTCCTTTGTGGTCTTGTTGTCAATCATTCACTATGGATCATTAGATTTATTATTGCTCTTATCTTAGCATGAATAATCACTAATGTTGTTACTGGCAATAAAATTAGTCCACAGTTGAAAAAATCAAGTTATTGCAGTTAAGTCTGGCCAAGTGGTGCCTACAGTCCAATTTCTTTCTATTGATTCTGTTTGTATCTGATATAGAAGAAACATGCTTGTGTAATTTAAAAAAAAAAAAAAAGGTCAGCTAGGGAAAAGTCTCTTAAAGAATTGCTTTTATCTCAGGTTATAGTTTAGTTAATGTGAGCCCAAATGTTGTACGTAGCAGATCCACAGGCAAAAAGAAACATTTGATCAAACATAATTTTTTTTCATCTGTATAATGATTCAGATTTAAAAAAGAGTGTTAGAGAAACCTTTTATATCACTCATAATTATCATACATTCATCCTTTTGAGTTAAGACTTTTAGCTGATGCACTATTTTACATATCACAAAGCAGAAAAACTATGGAGAAGGTAACAAATTCCAAGGCCAAAATAAAGCCTAAAATTGTTCTGGAAGAGGCTCTTTGTAACTCTCCCACAAACAAAAACTCTTGCTGTAAATAAATATATTATCTGTAAATAAAATATACAACAGTTACAACTCTGTTCCTCTTTTGTGTTGCTGTTCCTGAGAGAAAATTGCTGATTTGTTTTCCTACATCTGGTGCAAAAGCCAGACACTACTCTCTCTAATCTAGTTACATTTCCAGTGGGAAAAGAGGCCATTCACTAATTCTGTTGCACCAGTATGCTACATATGTGATATCCATATCACAGACACAATAATCCACATAGAAAACAAAGTGAATACATCCACAATGTCTTCAGTGCCTCCAGAAATTCATGGAACTACTGAAAAGACATTGTATTGTGGAAGCCACTCTATAATGCACAGTACTGTGTATTTATTTTGTGCAGTTAAAGTTAACTAACAATTCCCTACTCAAATAGAAAATTCAAAATTTCAAGAAAAATATAACCTGAGGAATTTCATGTCAGCCAACAATAAGAACTTTTATTTTGGCCCTTTTTCTTGTCCTACTCCCACCTAGTGTAGGTTGGTTTTAAAAGAAAATGAAAGATATTTCAAAACCTGTACTTGTTAAATTGTATATTGAAAATAAGAGTGTCAGCGTTTTCTAACTAAAACTGCTTGTTATCCTGTCAAGTTTCAACACACTTAATGACCTTATATTCTTTTTCTCTTACTGCTAAAATTACCTATTAATTTGTCTTTCAAATGTTATTCCAAAGCAAAATTTTATTTCCAATTATATTTTTTGTTTAGCCTCAGAATTACCTAACTGTCCAAATGAAACACCATGCTTCAAGTCAGGTTTTCCCACATGTGAAACAGGAAATTTCTTGCAATAAAAATTACATATTTATACTTTAAGGTGCATGTATTTTTATTGTTACTGACCACCTGGAAAAAATACTTAATTACAGGCTATTGGAATTTGTGTGAGTGAAGTTGAGGAAAAGGGTGTCAGTGCACCAGATCAAACAGACACAAGTCTTTAACAGCATTCTATCGATTTAGTAGGAGAGGAATCAAATCCTTTTACAGATAAATTCCATTTTGCACTTTTTGTAAAGAAATTATCTTCTGTCTTTAGACATATTTATAGCCCTTGTTTGGTACACCTCTGTCAGCAATATTTTATGTTGGCAAAGGGGCAGAAAGATGTGACAGGTGATGATATGAGCAAGAAAAGCAAAAATTTGTAAAAATCCAAATTACCTATATATTGAAAGTGATTTGGAATATGGATCTGAACTCACTGCTCATGCATATTTTGTGATCTCAGAATAATTAAGAAATCATGAACAAATAGGAATCGTTTGATTAGCAGGGATTTATTAATATTTTAGCTTTGATATCTGGGATGAAATAAAATCCCTTGTCCAGCATAACCAGTTTGTGGGAATTAACTCTGTAGACTCCAGAATATCTACCCTGTCTATCAACCAGACATTTTATAGTCTGTATTCTCTTCCAATTCTACAGCAACAGGTATGACCTGTTTACGGCAGGACATGAGGGAATAGGAAGTTTGACAAAAAACTTCTAGAAGACTAAAAGGTAAAGGAGAGGACAGAGAAACTGAAAATGATTGTGTTGATTTAATATTGGACAGCAACATGCAGTCAGAACATGTTGTTCAAATACAGAATTCGGGTGAGGCATTTAACATTCTTTGCAAAGGGTCTGGGGAGAAGAAACCTTTTTCAGAATAAAAGTGTGACAGTTAACTATTATCTCTGCTAGGCTTCTTTTGCTTAAAAAAACCCACAAAAACTAATTATATCCTGGAGATTTTGGTTTGGGAAGATTTTTCATATGATTTGTAGGAGCTGAAGAACTCAATACAAGTTGTGGTGAACTAGATTCTTCAATCAGTGCCACTACCTGTTACCATGCAGCACTTCCTTAGTTCTCAGTGCAGTAGACTATGATCTTTTGTTGCATAAGTAATTTCATAACTTAAAATGTGCAATTGTACTTTATGCATCCAGAAAATTGCTCTGCGTAGCACAGAACATGTGGCCTGATCTCTCATATTGTAAGATTGCCCAGCAAAATAAGAGAAAAATGAACATTTTGGGAAAAACTAGGTAGCATCACTTCACTGCCCTGATCATAACAGAGAAAGAGGCTTGCAGCCTACTACCTTTTTTTCCAGTCTCTGCACACATACCTCTATGCTCAGCAGTCCCCAAAGTTCACCGAAGCAGTGGTGCTTGTGCTGATTTCATTTGATTCTTTCTGCAAGATTACCTTAGAACATCTGGTAAAAATTAGACAAACAGATTAGTTACAGTTCTGTTTTCAGTTAATTATTTGAAGCCTCTGCTCTCACTTGTCTATTGCAGAGGAAAGGCATAAATTTCTGACAGGAATAGAGGTTCTAGCTAGGGATTGTGCAGCCAGTGTCAAACCTAATAAGAATTCAAGGACTCCAGGTCCATAATTTGGGATGATGGTAGTGCTGCTGCTGCACCTCAGCTGAGAACGCTGCCTGTCCAATAAAGAAAAGCTCTCTAATCCAAAGAAATGTGTTACACACTTGCAGTTTTAATAGAAATGAAATCAGCTTGATCTCAACTACATTTCCTCTGCATTATGCTACACAAAATCATTTGGTGGTCTATAAAGACAGCAATGGACTACTTAAAATGCTCAGGCAGGAATAGCTTCCTGGGTTTTAACTCATCAGTGTGTAATTTTTCCTCTTACTCTGAGACAGCTGCTTGCTACAGTAGGGCTGCTTTAGCAGAGCAAATAGAAAAGTAAACATGGCATATTCTTTGACACCTGTAGGAGAAGACGGGACAGTGACGAGAGAGATCTCTGGAGTCTATGGCAGCTCTTGAAACATGCAGTTTGTTGCATAGGTCGTGGGTACAAGAGCTAAAAGTGTGCCCGAAAGAGAGCTGAGTTCTTGTTACAATACATTATATCCCTTTCTTTGCTGAATATTCTAATTTACACTAACCAACCAGTACAAGACACAAATCTTACAAAATTTACATACAGCCTATAAGAACTGCTACATTACCATACCACACCGCATTCTAAACCTTAAAAGCTAGTTTCTAAACTACTCTTTCCCTGCCACATTGGCAAGGTCCCTCCCCCTTGGACCCTTGGCATCCCTTTGTTCGCTAGGGGCATTGCTCAATCAACAAGTATCTTGCCTTCAGCAATCTTAATCACTGTCTTCCGGCTTGGCATGCTTATGTCTCAAAGCTTGCTTTCGTTTCTACTTCGCTTATAGGATTTACATTTTCAGAATCTTTTGCCAAGCAATCATATTTGTAAGGTTTCCCTGTTTCATCTTCCCCAACAACACCTCCCAAGCGCCAGGCTGTATCCAACAGGGATGGGCAGACATTACTGTCACTCTGTCTAATGGACGACAAGAACCATGAAGCAAAATCTGTGGCCAGGGCTGCCACCTGCATCGTCCTTTCACACTTCTGAGACCATGCTACACCTGGCTTCATGTAAGGACAGGACACCATTGCTTTTTGGCACTTAATAAAAATTAATATCAAGAGTGGCAAGAAAAGCTTTAAACATCCAGTGTGCCTGGAAGTCAGGTGTTTGGAATGAGGATATGACACTGATGATGAGTGAAAGTCTTACCTTGAGCAAAGCCTTTGTCTCTCCCTGTGTTGCAGACGTTAAGGTAGGAGCTGTCAGGAGTTGCTGGTGCACACAGAGGGCAGCCTGTCTTTCAGGAGACTGCTCCCTCAGAGTACAGTGGGCAGCACTTTCTGCCCCAATAACTTTTAGGTTTCACTTAATTCTGTCATGCTTGTCACTTGGGACTTCAGCTGACTGGAGTCAGACTCCCTTTCTGACGTTCAACTGCTAGGCTAAATGTATGCCTGTGTATATATATTTTCACACACACACATAAATATAACAGTTATGTTCAATAGCCCTATATTTGAGGTGCAGTTTCTGAGGATATGTATACAAAACATGAGGATATATTAGGTCTCACAGTTGCTTTCCTCGAATTTTCACTTAATAAAGAAAGCTTTGTTTATGCTTTCAGCTATAAACTGTCTCTTGCCAAAATTGCAATGTCCTGCCTGTGTTTGCACAGAGCCTGAAATCAGAAGTGAGTTCTGCACACCTCCTCCAAATGTCCTTCACCCCTGAATGCACCCTGAGAAAGAGAAAAGTGTATCCATAAGAAAAAAAAAATCATTATTTTCTTTGTATTCAAGCTGAAAGAAAAAAAAAAGAAAAATAAAAAACCCAGAGTCTGGAATGCTAAGTACTAAGGCTGGGGAGGGTGCAGTTGACATGATTTGAAGCTGGGGTTTCAATTTCAAAACATTGGCAACTGAGAGCTTAAATGAAGATGATCAAGAGCTGTCAGGAAAGGGCCAGTTCCCTTCAGGAAGAAATTATAGCAGCTTCTAGGCCTACAATGTTACCCGACTTTCAAAGCAGAAAATTTGACATGTAGTCATGACACGTAGACATGAGTGATAATTCAGTAAAAAGCACAGGTAAGAATCCTGAAATCCTCCATATACCTTTCTGTTCCTAGGAAATTCACTTACAAAAAGTATCACAATGCCAAGTACACTTATTTCTGTTCACCCATTCCATGTAAGTAAAGCAAATGAGGCTCATAATGGATGCTGAGTTTCACCCATATTTTTTTCCCACTTGAACCTTTTTATACTCGCATGTATACTTTCTCTATACAGTGATTGTACAATTATATAACATAGACATATATATGCATGACTAGATGGGTGTTGACTTAAACATGCTTAGGCTATTTGCTGCTGCATTTTCCTGTTTCGTTTCAGAATGATTAGCTGCATTTCAGAATATCCTGCTAATGTACACTGGCAAAGCATGAAAGCATTCCACTATAAGATAATTATAATCATTACTAGTTCCCAGTTCCCTTAGATGGCTAATATTTTTTCTGATTTTAGAAAATATTCTTATTCATAAGGAGATCTCTTAGCACTCTTGGGGGTCAGATAGAAATGAATACAGCCATTTAATTAACTACTTTTTTACAAAGAACAAAGATTTTGTATTATCTGTGTTACAGTGGACTTTAGTTCTCTTAAAATATGTCATGCCATTTAATCAGACACTGGTTGGAAAGTATCCCACCTACAGCTATCGGGAACATTTTGAATCGGAATTATTTTGCAGCTGCAAACTGTGGACTACTTGAAGGAATGATCTCCATTACAGGAACTTTGCTGGACTTTTTACGTCTGTTTGATCATTTCTGTTCCTGTGCCAAAGCTGATCATGATATTGCCATCTGAAGGTCATATGGCTGTGTTTGAATTAAATAAACAACATATTTTTTTGCCTTAACATAAGCATCCCATCCACACCAAGATGAATGTTGTAGTGTCTGTCCTGGGTGTGCTATGGCTCAGCTGATCTGCCTCCATTCTTGGACAGGAAATGAGAACAAGGAGAGAGAAAGCAACAAACATTTATTCACCTCCCTTTAGGCTTATAAATAACATTTAGAATAACATCAAAATAAATAACATTTGATCTTTCTCTGAGACAACATGGAAATTAAGACACATGATGATCTTTCTTGTGCCTTCCCCTTGAGATGCTCACAACCACTTCTCACAGCACACTTGGACTCTTTTTTGGTCCATAAAAAGCCAATCATAAAAGTCATAAACTTTTCATCTCAGCTCATGTGGTAGCTAACCTAAACATCTAGTAATTAGGGCCCTTTTCCCCCCGTTTTTTCCTCAACAGTGGGGAGTCGTTAATCCTTTTACAGGAGAGAGCACAGACGTCTGGGGGACATGACTCCTGTGCTCTGAGCATGTGCAGAGGCACTGACAGGGATGGAGCAGCATCCCTCTGCCTGCTCATCCCTCTGCCTGCACCCAGGGCACTCAGCATCACGCTGTGCCAGGCTCTGGCAAGGCAGCAAGGAATCCAGCAAGGCAGCAAGGAATCCAGCAAGGTAACAAGGAATCCAGCTCACCCAAAAAAGGCGGCTCTACTTGCACTAATGTGGAAGTAAAATATTGGATTTTGGGGATACAACATCAGACCCACAGAGAGTGCATTGATAGCATATATGGTGTGCAGCCTTTTTGTGATTGTACAGTGATTTTTTTTCCTGGATCCTGTCTAGATGAGATTTACATCATGTTTTGAAAAAAATGCAGATTTTTATCCTTCTGCAGGCAACTTCTCAGCTGCATCACAGGCTGTACATGCTGAAATGCTGGGAAATTCTGAGTGTTAGACCGTACCAATTCAGTCTGTTGACAGTTGAGGATAGGACCTTTCCATTTTACAAAGAGACTGGTAATTAAAGCAGAGCAGTCAGAGAGCAAAGGGAGGATGTATTCCAAGCGACACTGTACTGGAGATGTTACAATTTGAGAAATGTAAACTGCCTAGGAGAAAAAAAAATGCTAGAAAACTGACAGAGAATAGTCTGAGGGGAAAAAATAAATCTGCTTTGGAGAATAAGAGCCAGAGAATCTTCTAAGATAGAAAAGATAAGATTGTAAGACAAACAGCTCTGCTTCCTTTTCACTCCACTTGTTCAGCCTGTCGGATGACATGCTGTCTTCCTCACCTATCCACCATTTCACATGTTGGCAACGGACCCAGACATACGTGGTGTTGGTTTGTTTGCATTTATTGCCTTGTTTTCTTTCTAAGCCTTTGCTGTAAATCTGGAAATTCCACAGTTACAGGAAAGATGAGGTTAAAAAAAAAGACAGAATCCTGCTGGTATGAGCTGATGCTTCTTCACAGCAACCCCTGTGTTTACTGGGTGTAGGCACTAACAAATCATACTGTGCTGGTCCTTTTCCCCAGCACATACCACTGGGGCAGCTTGTGTGGCATCTGTAATTCTAACTCAGTGCAGGTACAACGCTGGAGAGTTTGACCATTGTGTATGTGTGCATTCAAAGAATGACATTTCCTAAAACAGTCTACGGAAAATATTTTAATCACCTTATCAACTTAATACTACTGGAAATTCATTTAAAGAGAGGAAATACCATGTACAAAATGTATTGGGTGAAGTTTTCTGGCTTGTGTCTTTCAGGAAGTAAATTCTAGCCTTTAAAACCTATGACTCCATGAAGATGGAATTATTCTCTTTCATGACAGGACACATTCCTAAAATCATCACAACTGCCTGACTTTTATATTTATAATTTCCTGAGAACTTGCTGTCCAGTAGTGGAATCTCTGCAGATAACCTCTAAGTGAACACAACTCAATTTTACTTTAGAGCTTATCAGATAGTTTTTAAAGGAACTTTCTACTTCTCATCATGCACAGCTTCCACTCATAGGATCTCACATGCCTCAAAATGGGGCTTTGGAGTCTTTAAAAGAAAGATAAAAAAATCAAACAGTCACAACAAATCCCAGCATTTATTTCTTAATGAAATATTGCCCATAATTCTAAAACTATGATACTTCCATCTCCATAGCAGAAAGCTGAACTCCTGGACCATTTTTATTTTTGGAATAAAGGTTCTGACTCTCTGAGGTGCTGAAGTTTGCAAGGGACAAAAAGTTTTACCATATTCTGTAGAAGTTGAAAGTAGTTGATGACTTTTAGAAAGTGTTTTGCAGTATGAAATATTGAGTGTATATCTTCAGAAGAAATGATGAAGACAAGATGGTGGAATAGTTTTCTTTTATGTTGAGTTTATTTAGAAGTTTAAGTTAATTTTGACTTGGTTCACTTTATATGCCATATATGTGTTTGATTCCCCAGTTATCTAGTAAATTACAGCATTCTTGTTACCTGTCTTCTTTGAACTGACATCCTTTCCAGCTCACAATGAAAAATTGCAAATGAAGTAAGAAACCACTTTTACTTGTTTTGCAGAGCTGTCAAGGAAACTTTCCTGTCTGACCATCTAGGAGCAGCTCTGGCAGTCACAGATGCACCATCCAAGAGAGGACCGAAGGCCCTTTACAGCAGGGCACCTACAGGAGTCCTGTTGGACTCCCTACCCTCACTAAACTCGCACAGTCAGACAAGATTTCTTTACTGGTTTAACCCTTGGTTTCCCATAGCAGAGTCTCAGACATCTCAATACTTTAAATTATTTAATCATCATGCAATAACATAACAGCTCGAACTGGGTGCAGGGATGTTTCCTTAACAGAGGTATCATTTTCATCAGTAGTTTTTGAATCCTTCAATCCAACAATCTTCTAGGAGAACTCTTTATTGAGATAGGAACTCAGGTTTATCTGCTTCTTGATACAGCATGATCTACCGTGGCAGAAAAGTGAGATGATAACTGATTGTCACTGAGGGGCATGTAATTTCTTCATATATGACCACTGTATAGAAAAACTAATTAAGTAAGGCATCCTTTAACATAAATGTTAGAAGTCTGAAATGGCAGCAGTAACACACTCAGAGCTACTGAGTGGTCTTTCCACTGTACCTGGCCAACTGGGGAGCCACCACAGAAATATGGGAGCTAGGTCACTGGGAAGATCTTCAGCCTTTGGGCTGCACAGACATCTCTAACAAAAAATTACCACAGTCCCAAGCACTGAAACTCTGCTATTCATTTTTGTTGTGAATTTCTTCTGTGCTGATGTTAGCTAGATTTTTTTTTTCTGGAGAAAATAGCAAGTTGGCCATTACACATTTCACTCTTGTGTAGGATGTCACATGTTCCAGCACTTTTGCTCAGGTTATTTTTTATTCCCCTTTTCTACACGAGGGAAAAAGTGGGGACTTTCCCACATTTTATGAAAAAGATCAAGACAGTCCCTTGGTGGCAGTGGATTTCTCAATCCCCTCCTTCTACCCTGTCCCAATAGGAATGAAATGTCAGGATAGATGGTAGAACATGAGCCAGGAAAAGTTGTGGGGAGGCAGAGCAGGCTTTGCTCCACTATTCCAAACCATTGGACAACAAGCTGAACCCCTGTTCCATCAATTCATCTACCTGAAGAATGCATGTCTTTTCAAATCAATTGCATAAAGGTAATAAGTCCTGAAACTAGGCAATCAAATATTTTAAACATTCAGTATATTAATATGGTCAGGGAGGGAATCTATTTTGCTGAAATCCTCTTTTCCTGTCTTTTCATGATCTATTAACATCCTATGATCTTCTCTTCCAAAATACTTTTGTTTTCTGGAACATGTGCAGCCTGGGACAAATCTATTTAAAACCAAAACCTTTACTGTGAATTTCATAAATTTTGTGGCTAAATGGGTGCTTGTTGATGAAAATGCTGAAATTTCACTCTGGAAATTCACTCTGAATTCTGGCAAGTGCAAGATTTTTTTCTGTGACCACTGACAAGGTTGAACTCAGCAGTCTTGCAGAACTCCAGCTCAACAGGTGAGCATATTCTGCCATGTATGGAGGTGAGAGACAATCCTTGCAGGCTAAATTTCTTGTTTTCAATGTGAGAAGTGAGAAGGGAAGGGAAGGGATTAATTAAATTAGAGTGAGCAGAACAGTCAGAAGAGTGGTAACCCTAATCCTAGACACACAAAACATTGATACAAAATGTCAGCACAAACAACGCCAGAATTGGACCAGTTTGCTTGAATATGCATCTACTGGCTGGTCATCAAAATAATGTGCCTGGGAATAATAAAAGTCATACTTGAGGTTCAAGTGCTTCCAGAGCCATTGTGGGGAGCTCTGTGCGTGATGCTGACAGGAGGAAAAGTGACCTGGGTGGCTGCTGTGTTACAAAGGCCACCCAGCACACTGGGTTTGGGCTGCTTCTGCTTCTGAAGCAGCAGTTTCTGTGGTCTGGCCTCTGTCCTCCCCTCTCACAGAAAATTAAGAGTATGCTGTAGCTAACATCTTCTGCATATTAACAGGTAATATTGGACAAGGAACACAAATTCTTACCATGCCAGAGGGTTGTGCTGTAATTTTGTGGTCAGAAGCCAGACATCTATAATGGAGTGAAGTTAAATCACAAATGCATGTGATGTTTTCCACTACTCTGCTTTCCTTGATCTTGTTTGTCACATCTCCCCATATCTAAATATAACTTGGTATTTTCAACCTTTTTCGCAGAATCTTGTTTATTAAAGGATGAAGTGAAATGTTTTTAAGAACAGAAGAATTTAAGAGATCTGTACCAGAGTTGATATGCGTGTCTCTTGCACAATGCTGTCTCCAGCAGCATTGAACATTCCACAGGAGCCTGGTTGCTCCCTGCAATCTGCTGCCTGACGCTCCCTCAGCATCCATGTCTGCTGTGTTTAGGAACATATTCCCCTGCCTCATGCTTTTGGTGTCTGTGCTTGAAGGGCCCTGTTTGAATGTACTTGTCCTGCCCGTGGCAGTTCTCACCCCCAGAGGTTTCCTGCCCACCGCAGGAAGAGGGACTGCTCTTCCTTCTCTCAGCTCCCTTGTGCTGTGAAAGCACCTACCAGGTTTTACCTTGTGAGACTCATCAACCACCTTCACAGCTTTGAAACACATCCCAAATCCTCCCTCATCTGTCTCTTCTCCAAACTTGAAAAATCCATTTACTCTCAGAAAAAACCCAAAACCCAAACAAAAAGAAAAACACAACCCCCAAGCCCAACCCAAGCTCCCCAACAAAACCCAGGAACAATAGTCTTTTACGCCTGTTCTGAGTGGCACTTATCTCACAGTGGTTTTAGAAATGTGTAATTTCCTTAATTTCATATAGCAACAGCTGGTTTTGTCTTGTCTAAAAGATGGAATTTCAGCGCTATTCTTTTCGCCAAGATAATTAACTAAATAGTTATATCTGTAATTCAACAGAAATTTTAATATCTTTTAGAAACATACAGTATCTCTTCGGGCATTCTCTTCATTTCATCCTAAAAAGTTAATAGTGTCATGTTACATTAGGAAAAATATGTTGCAATTATTGACAAAGACTTCATAAGAGAGGATGATAACAAGAATACCTGGGGGAAATTTCTCTTTCTCTAAGGACAGAGACATAAGACAATAAAATCAATGTGATATTCATTGGAATAAAATAGAAGAATTTGTTGCAACAGAGTCTGATTCTCATCAGAGTCTTCTTTCCTTTGTTTAAGATGGAAGTCTGCTCAGAGGAAAAAGCTGGATAAGATACTGGCTCTGGCCAGAATGTGTGTAAAAAAACCCCCAAACTTCTAATCAGCTACAGATTTTCTACTTCATTCTCTGGAGCTGAGTGGGGGATTATAGATTAAGCCTATTGTGTCCCTACATTTCATGAAGAAGAATCTTTCCCCTTAGTGCAGCTTTCCAGGACAGAAATGTATGCATTGTGCTTGGGAGGGGTGGAAGTAAAAATGCTTTTGCAGCTCTTAACAAATGTCAGGGGGAGAATTTCCTCTTGGACTGATTCAGCATTTAATGTCTTCACAGTTAAGTAATCCTCAGGAAAACTTGTGAAGGAGGGAGTTAAGTTTTGCAATACTGACTTTACAGATGGAGAAGCTCAGGACGTAGGTAATCAAGGAAATTAGTGCAGAGTAAACTTGGCTTTAAATTACACCATGCCCTCCTACTTGATAACTTCTGGACATCAGGCAAAAACTTTGAAAATACTTAGCTGCAGAATTCATTAGCTGTTCCAGTTTCACTGTAGCAAATGTCTGTTTGTGTTTTACAGACACTTTCCAATTTTTAATTTCAATAAGAGCTAGGTAGTCAGCTCTTTCCAAAATTTTAACACAGCTTGCTTGTGCATGATTATACATATTACTGGTTTCTCCTCTGCATATTTGGCAGCAAAATTCCTTCATGTCCAGTGTGTATCTTGTCAGAGGACTGAGAAATCTGTGGCAGAGGCAGGAGTAGTTCAGAGTATTTAGTTTCTAGCCCATCCTTCATGCAGTCACCTACTGCATGTATTGCACATACGTTCAGTAGTATTAGTATTATTAATCCCAAATTTAAAATCCTCTAGGTGAAGGAAATTGTAATAAATGTTTATGGCTCATGACAGATTATCTTTTAACTTTCTCTCTTGCAGAAGAGTAGGGCTGTCATATTTCTCATTTCATTCTCTGTGTTACTCATTAATAGAACAGACCACTAAATAACCAGTCGGGAACATTAATGGGTTCGATGTAAACCGCCTTTTTAGAAATCAAATGTACTCTTGCTCTTTTTTTTTTTTCCCTGGGTTTTGCTATTAAAAACTATAAAAGCTATTTTTCTTAACAACTATTCAGTCAAAGGAGTTTCATATTGCATTTTTCAGAAATTTACTCCTTTAAAAATTGCCCTTTTAAGTGTCCAGTGGCCCATTTAGAACCTTTTGAGACCATTTGATTATTTGCTGCTTTAGATTAATATTTGTGTCTGTTCCCCCTCAACCCTTTTCCCAACAGCTTCTCAAGGCAGTAGCTAAATAGCTATTAACTATTTATGAGTTATTTGTATGACCTACTTCTAATCTTTATATCTTGTATCAGACACAGCTTCAACATGGAGAGGCGAGGGGCTGAATGAGCAGTACAGCTCCACTGCTAATTACAGAGCTGCTTGTAGCTGATTTCATGTTTTTATTTCAAGCCTGCCTTCCCCTCTCACCTAATTGAAAGAGACTTATGTTAGGCCATATGCTTCAAAGATGGACATTAAATGCAGGAGAGCTCAAAATGATTAATTAACAGTTCAAAGGAAAAGGGAAACAGGAGAGGAAAGGTCCTGTTAGCAGAGTCTGGAGCTCTTAAAGTAATAACAATATTGTCATTGTGAAATTATATTTATCTGATGAAATTATTTGCTCTCTAACTTGGAATATATGTTGGGAAATATCAATCTTCAGTTCACTCATTTTCCCTTTGAAATCTGCCATTCATTCTGTATAAGGATAGATTAGAAATAATAAAAACAAGAGCAAGGTCTAAACTTCTGACCTTTTGATGGCTGCATGTCAGTCAGGCTTTTCTACTTCCACTTTCTCCCTCAGACTAGTTGCCAACATATTTTTCTTTTTTTTTTCATTTTTCTTTTTAAGAAAAAAAAAATTAACCAGTCACTCAACAGATGAGTTTGCAGAAGGAAAATGTTGCCATAATGGTATTTTAAAAATACCCCTGGCAATTGCTGATATGACAGTACTTCTTTTCCTTCTCCTCCCCAGATGGGCAAAAACTTGCCACCTTTTTTGCCTAAAAGTTTCCTACCACATGATGCTGAGACAAATTCCCTTTTTTTTTTTTTTTTTTTTTTTTTTTTTTTTTTTTTGTTAATAAAATATAAAAATTTTTTTTT
>VWYP01027249.1:48369-116113 GCA_013400435.1 Pycnonotus jocosus | reverse complement strand
AAAAAAAACCACCAACCAAACTAAATTACAAACTGCAGTTTTTGCTTCTTCTATAACATATAGCTTGCTCTTGTTTTCCCATTACACAAGTTTAAGTCAAAGAATGCTGGCAGTGTCTTAGTAAATGTCCCTGCACCTGTAACAATGCAGACTATCCCTCACAAAATACTCCAAGTCACCATGCCAACTTCTTTGGTGGAAAAAGCTATGTTTCAAATGCTTTAAGGTGAGAAAGAAAATGGAAAAAGATACTTCACTTTTACTACAAGTGAACAAATAACTAAGGCTATTGCCCAGCACTGCTCAGTCTGGCACCACAGGAGAACATTCAGTGCCATGGGCATTCCCAAAGGATAACTCACCTAATGATTTGTCTGCCTAATACCTGTCAGGAGGAAGTAATTCAGATGCAGTCCTGCCTAAAGTTTCCTGCTGGCACCCTTAGCACATAAGTTTTCACATGTACAAATTTTCTGCAGCTTTCCAGAAAACCTACAGGCTTTAAGGCACAGTGATGGAGTCAGGTACTTTACTTTTATCTAGTATAACTAGCTAAGCATTGCAGAGTTTTGTTCATGTGCTTTGGGTTCCTAAATGTTGCTATCACAATAAAATGACTGTATGTAATTAGGCAGTTAAATGTTGTTCCATTTTTAGTGATTCTGTAAACATTCTGCATTATAAAATACCAGACTTTTGCAAGACCAGATTTTCTATAATTTGTGCTCCTGTAAAATGGGGTTCCTGAATTAAGTCCTAAAATTAGACAATAATTAGTTAATGTTGAAAACCTGAGCAACAAACTTCAGGCATTTATTGGGTGCGTAACTTGATAGAATATTTGTCTGGTGTATTCACTGTTACTGTAATAATCATAAATGTGTTAGGGATGGTGTGAGATAACTTCTGTGTCCCCTGATGGGCAATCTGTCTGGATGGAGTGGTAAAGAAGACACTAAGGGGGCAGGTCAATGAGAAAAGTAGCACTCAATAGATACTGAATAGAGATAATGACTACTTTGCCAACAATGATTTGATAAAATACACTTTCTAGAAAAGTTAAATTCTTCTATTTATCTGTTCAAAGTGCCTTGGTATTTCCTCAGATATTTCTCTTTGGTGTGTATTTCTTTCATGCTAAGCTTATTCACTTTCCACCATCTAAAAGCTGTGATGGTTTATTAGCCTTAGCTATACAGAAATATTTCTGATTTATGTCGGATATTTCATGGCCATAACATCTGATACAGGCATCCTGAAAACAGAAACAAACTGAATCTATTTACTCAAGTTTCATTCTCAAAGGTCAAGGATCAGAGAAGAGGCATTATCATCTGTTTATCCTGCTGTTAGTTTTAAAGTTTATGTAGCTACAAACAGCAACAATACAGTTTTATTGTGCAAACAGATGAAAAATATCAACTGAGATGTCTGTCCAAGTTTAATTAAGTCTGCAATTTAAATAGTGCTTTGAAAAAATGTGTGAGGTTACCACTCTTTATTATTATTATTATTATTTTTTTGATAAGCTTGTTAGCTAGATAAGATACTAAGCTTGNTATGGATGAATGAGAAGCAAATGTGTTAAAACAACTGGAACAGCTCTCTGTGGAAAATGCGTTGCTCAGCAATAAGGACAATTCATTAATATTTCCAAGCTAGGAGTATTTGGAGAAGAACCCATTTGGAAGGAAACCAAGTTAGAATACGCCCAATTACTGGGCTTTAAATGCTTCCAAGATTTTTTAGAAGGTTTTTCTGGTTCATGTCCACAAGTGTTCCCTTTTGGCATCCCAGCCCTTTCCTGGGCATACCAGCAAGGCATATGCAACAACCTAACCTCATCAGCCCAGGGCACCAGGCCAGCCTTCTCCTGGCAGCTCTGCTTCCCAATCGTTTCCACTATTTATTACTCATCCAAGCAATAGCTCACAGAGAGGCATTGCTAGTGTTCATGCAGCTATTTGAACTGACTCTGAAATAAAGTCATCCAGTAAGGTACAGCAAAAAGAGAGGGATTAAGGACAATGAAATCATACTGTTTCATAAACACATTGTCATTACCTTTAACTTGGTGCACTAAATTGCAGCAATATGTCGTCATGAGGCATTTTGTTCCTGTTTCAGCACGTACAGCATGTAGTAGGAATCTGATATCCAAACCAGAAACACAAAAGTTGGCTTGAAATGTCTCTGTCTTAAAATGTATAGCAGCATTCTTTGTACAGTGAGATGAATCTAACCCTAAAGTGAGCGGTAGAGCCACGGAAAGACAACAGCTCTGACTGATAAACACGAACCTGCTTTTATCACCAGATATTTGCACAGAGAGATTAGAGTCAGATCACCATCAATACTGTAAATATTTAAGGACTAATTTCTCAAACAGTGCTGTAAGAGATGAACCAATTGCCCTTTACTGACAATGTGGCAGTCCACTCTCCCTGCATTTGGTTTATACTTATGCAAGCTACCTCCACCCAAGTCAGTGATGTGAATGTGGAATCAAGTCCCTTCCTGGACTTTTACTTTGATGTATTTGAGTTTTTCATCTTTCTATCTCTTCTCTCAAAATAGACATAGTCTCTGAGCCCACCTGTTTGACAAGATCCTTTAAATGGCCAACAATTTTATGCAGGTTTCATTTATTGTCATTGTTTCAAGTATTTCTTTAAAGCTGTTAAAATAAAAATGCCCTTTTCTCTTGTTAATCTCTCACTTTCAAATCAAAGAAGTCTTTCTTACAGTGACATTTACAGTGGACACTTTGCTGCCACTACATATTTCTTATATCAAATATTTAACTTATCATCTCAAGGCTCCTAATCCTTCCTTTTTTGCTTTCCCTTTATCATCAATAATTTTTCAAGATGTGAAAAGTCAGTGTTCTCTGTCATCTCTTTTTGAACACTGCATTTAAGCACAAGATGTCTCCAACACAAGCCTCTTCAGACCATTAAAACTCCTTTGTCATCTTAATGCAAGGGGAAGTATATTGATTTGCATTTCAATTCAGCCAAGCATATAATTATAAACAAATAACTTTTACAAACTGCAATCAAAAATTGAAGTTTCCGTCTGAATGTACACCCTTATTTTAGGCAAATTTTAGAAAGACAGGGCTATTAGCATAATCAGAATTAAATTTATGGACCAACGTGGATGAGTATTCACGGAAAAGTTGCCAGGGTTCTGTCTAGAGTAACCCAGAACAGAGTTAAATTTCTTACAACTCTTCCAATATACTACATGCAGACTAGTAAGGCCATTCATAGATTGCTATCTCCACTTCTGATGTGCACAACATAATTTTGAGAGTTGATAAGCTGGAGAGGGTTTGGAAATGAAAATGTAATAATTCAAGTATTAGAAGTCTAGTTCAAAATGGATGAATAGACCAAACCTATGTAACAGAAATAAACAGAAAAAACAGAAAGGCTATGATCTGAATGTGATTTCAAGCATGGTCATCTCAAGATAAACAATCATTAAAGGAGCAGGAATTACTATATTACCTGTAAATTGGATATTGCCACAGTTTCATAATCCTATTCCTAAACATTTGGTTGATATTTTTATATTAGGTGGAAAGATTTGAAGTCCATTTAAAAAAAAATGAGAATGTTGAAAAATAAATTAATACATCATTCTACACATTCTATTTAGCTATAGTTATTGATGCAATACTTGGTTCCTACTACAAGGAATTTGCCTTGCTCAAAAGTGACTACTCATTTTCCTAGTTTTCATTTCTTGTCCTGGGAGGTCTTGTTCCTTCCTTTTCTTTCTTTCCTTCTGTCAGAGGAAGAAAGCACACCGCAAGGTCAGACCACAGCTTATTCTGACTCATAATAACCCCAGCAGAGGAGCTGCAATTGGACAGACCCAAAGCCACAATCAGTTTGGAGATGACATCCATGAAGAAGGAAATTCCTCTGCTTGGAGGCATGATTTCACAGGTGATGAGTTCTAGCCATGTAGGAAATTTAAGCAGTGTAAATCTCTCTGATGTGTCTCCTAAGGAAAAAAGGCTACAATTAACTCAATAGTCCTCTCCTCTTCTGATTTCTCAAGAGTGTCATGTACAGTCCAAAGTCCCAGGTATTGTTCCACAGGGATGTGTAGATTCCCAATGGTCTTTGATTTCAGTAAGGCAAAAGCAACAAAATACTACAGGAGGTCCAATCCCAGCCCTTGTAAAGATAATGAATGGCTGATGTTCAGTATTTCTGTGAGTATTGTACAAAGATTAGGTGTTTAGCAGTCCTGCAAACTTCCTGTAGAGTTAATGGGGACAGATCAATACCACTGTAAGCTGCTTCATCTCAACTCCATGATTACTGTCTCAAATAGGGCGAACAACTTGCCCTCTTCAAGGCCTTCACTCTCTGTAGAAGTAGTTTGGACAAATAGTTTGGATCAAACTGTAAACCTCTGTGAAAGAACAAGTGAAAAAGTGGTATAAGAGCAAGATCAAGCAATGATTTATTCTCACAGAGAAATGCTCTTTAATAACATGTTTAACCTTATGGAGTGTAACACTTCCCCAAAGCTGGTCACAAAATTTGTAAGGACTTTTGGCAGGAAGCAAGCACAACTACCATAGGTTCATCTTTTGCACTAAGGGCAAGGAACATTTCTCCAGTTCCTGTAACATAGGAAACAGCCAGACACATGCAAGTGAAAAAAAACCCACAAAACCATGTGTACATGTATGCATAGGTGTACCCATATATATATATATATATTTGTGTGTGTATGTGTGTGTGTGTGTGTGTTTTGCCATAAAGCACTTGAGCCCAGTGATCACACTTTGTATGACTGGATATTGCATAGATATTAGATGATAGATGTGAACTAAAATCCACAGTGAATCAATTGTAATATATCCACTGAGATCTCATTTCAGAGAAAACTCATGTCCATTCAGCTTTCAAGCTTGTGTCCCAGACCACATCTGTAGGAAAGGACTGAAATGGTCGCAAGCTCTCAAAAGAACTCAAGTCCATTTACACAACACTGGAGGATGATTCATGCATTTTTAACAAAATCAGGCAAATGTAGTGGTTTCAGATGGAGCCCTGCTCTGAAAATTTGAAATAAAACTTGAGGATTATCTGTAAGCAAAGTGTCACTATAGTCTCCTTCAATCAAGAGTCAAGGTTCTGAGCAGCTCTGGCATTGATGATGAAAGGAATTCCAGCTTGTACAAGACAGTATTTGAGCACTGAGCTTTGTGAACCATTGACAGCAATTACAATCTCACAATGGCTAGATTTAGTACCTAGAGTAACAAAATTTCAGAAATGTTCATGGAAACTAGAAGGAGTAGCACCAATATTACTACTTTCATGAACTATGACTGTGAATCTCTACTCATTTAAGTTGTATTGAAAAAGGGCAGGTACACTCTTTTTTAGGATGTACAATAAATATGTCTTGGAAATATTTACAAACCACTAATTTTATTCAAGAGTAGTATTTGTTAAGATCTTGAACTATATAAGTTATGAAACTTATTTCTGGAGCTGATGTGTTTGATGAAAAACAACAACAATAAAACCTTGAAACAGTTTAATAACATCAGACCAAGGAAAAACAATGAAATTCAGCTCTTTCTTGCTGATGAATAGCTTGTTCCTTTCTTCCTCTCAGCTAAAGAGTGGGTTTCAGCAACTAGAACCAAAGTGTCTTATTTCAATCCTAAACTGTCATAATCTGTAAGCAAAAGAGGTAGACTACATGTTAGGTGTAATTTTTCTATTATTCTGTATAGCATAAAGTTGAATATAAGTGGGAGTAAAACTAATGCTCTAATGAGCAGGAATAAAACTCACATCCTCCAGTGTCATATTTGCAGATGATGATATGATCCAGGTGCTCCTGTATTCATAGGTTTTACTAATTAGAGCAAAAAAGACTGTATAAATTTGCAGTCTTTGCTCACAGTCCCATGAACTTTTGCCATTTATTGTTTACCTTTATATTCATATATTACATATAATAACAAAAATGTCATTAGTACTTTTCCAGTCTAAGAGAAGAGGTGTGATCAAGATATTTTGAGTTCATTAAGGTCAATGGAAGAAATGGCTACATTGAAAATATGCTTACAAAAATGCTGGAGAAATATCTCATATATATACATATCAATACATACAGGTAAATAAATATATATTCATGAGGCAAGACTGCCATGCTAAGTCAATTATTTTCTTTTGCCTTTAATGTGGTTATTCATGAATTTATGTGACATATTCTGGCATGACACACATTGTTTATGCCATGCTACCTTCTGTAGCTCTTAATTAGCTAATGTCCTATAAAAACCAATTTGCACGATGCCTAAAATCAATAAAAATAATGTTCTATCTAAAATTAATTAAACAAAGTGCTAGTGAATGAAAAGATGGCTCCATGACTTCTCTTTCACAAAACTGGAAACATTAAAACAAATTTTCATGTACAGATCAGTGTTACAGATCAGTGCAGTTTTAGCACTCTTGCTGAATCCCCAAAACATGTATTCACACATACAGGGCACCGGCACATAACCACCCCACACTTGTGTAAATGTGTAACTTGAACCCACTGAATGGGTGCACACAATGGCATTTATTGAATTGTTTCAAGTTTCCTATCAAGGCTTTGTTTCCTTCCCCCTTATCCAAGTCTTCAGATTTCTGGAAGATTTTCTTTGATGTGTGCTCATAAACACGGAGGGATTTCCCCTCCCTTCTCCTTCCCTTCAATTCCCTCTTTGTGCTTGGAATGGCAATTCAACAACTATCCTTTGTCTGTGACTAATTTATTTATTTATTTGTTTGTTTGTTTTGGCTTGGGGGGATGAGATCCACACAGAAGAAGTGTTTTTGGCATCTTTGCAGTAGAGGAGAGCAACCCCTCCAATGGAGGATATTTTTCAGTCACTTTTACTGCTTCCCAGCAGCTGAAACCTCAGGATACAGTTCTTTTCAATTTGCCAGTGTGCCTTTACAAGAGAGGCTATAGCATTTATTGTAAAAAGGAGCCCTCCCTTTTATTTTGTTAGTACTTGTTTCCAGTCAGTTAAAAATTACTTCTCCACTCCTGCATATGTGTAAAATTTTCTCTAGCAGTAAAAGACCTCTCTCCTCTCTTGCTGAAATTCCTTATGAAGGATACAACAAAATCACCGCTTTCCTCCTAAAAATACAGGGTCTGCTCTTCTCCACCACCAAAATTTTAGTAGAAGACCTTCACAGATCTCACATTCCACCTTCTTTCTCACCCACTGTATTAGATAAAATGAGGATTTGTGACACTTTGTATGTACTTTCTCTTGAGAGAAACATAGTGTCATTTTTTTACTGTTTTTTTACTGTCGTTTTATGTGGTTTCACTCCTTCAACATGCAATAGTCCAGCTGTCATGAAATTTATAGGTTTTTTAAACTAAAGTACTTACACTGTCTGTCATTAAAACCATTTGCAAATCTGAAGTGATTGCAATCCCACATCATCTCCTACTCCACAAAAATGCTATGGCTATTGACATGGTGGACTGAACAGATATTCTTTAGAGAGATCTACCATGTCTTCTTCTCTCTGTTGAAGAATTTTCACCTGTGAGTGATGGTGGTGAGTTCTAACCTAATAGAAAAGAAAAATCTCCACAACAAAGAACATAATTAACAGTAGAAGCTATTCTCAGCCCTTATGTTACTGGTTTTTTGGTTGGGTTGTTTTTTGGGGTTTTTTGGTTTTTTTTTTTTTGAGAATGGCATGTCATCAGAGTGATGCATGCTTAAATGTGTCCAACTTGACTACCATACAATTGGTTCTCCTCTTGCACTATTTTTACACTGTTGTATTGTCAAGCTTATATCTAAGTCAAAAATATGTAAGAGGGTCAGGGTTGTGGTCTTTTCTGTAAAGCAAAACCAAACAATGCTTCTTTGAGAATGTGTCCTCATCCCTTGGTGCTATCATCTTCCATATAACCTAAAGAAGTAATGTCTTTGGAGTAAATTACGTAAAATTTTCAGATTATGGATGCCAAATTCACCATTTAGAGTTTTAAGTCTTTCTATTTAACCTGACAAACTTCCACATTAAAAAAGAAAGAAGCCATGAACAATGGAAATATCCAATGCTAATTAGGACCCAGTTCAGATTATTCATAAAGCAACCTATTTTTCCAATGTAGGATGTTGAAGACTATTGGGGGAAAAAAGTGCCAGAAACAGACAGACACCACACACTGGTTTCCTAATATTTCATTATGTTTGGATCAAAAAAACAAGTTTGAGGGATATTTTGGACTTACTAGGATACGCAAAGGTTTTCTTCTCTCTTACTATCTTCCATCCCATAAGCAACTGACCTCTGTTTCTCTGGGATCAGTCCCATCTCTCCTTCATGCTCCTCTTCTGGAAAAGCAATGGCTTAAAAACTCTTTTTTTTCCCCCTGTGAAAATACTTTTGAAGGAGATGGGGTCTATCATTGTGGGTGACTTTTAAGGCATTACTTAGCAAGAGCAGATGAGCAGCCAGGCAAGGGAGGGGATTCTCCCGCTCTGCTCTGCACTGGGGCAGATTCACCTCGGGTCCTGGGGGCAGTTTTGGACACAACAAAATAAGATATAAAGCTATCAGAGAGTGTCCAAAGGAAGGCAGGAAAGATGATGAAGAGCCATGAGGACAAGCTGCCTGAGAAGCTGTTTGACCTCACTGGAGCAGACTGAGGGGAGACCTTGTTGAAGCCTACAACTTCCTCATGAGGGGAAAAGGAAGGGCAGAGTGATCTCTTCACTCTTGTGACCAGGGACAGGACCCAAGGGAATGGCCTGAAGTTGTGTCGGGTGAGGGTTAGGTTGGACATCAAGAAAAGATTCTTCACCCAGAGGGTGGGTGAGTACTGGAACTCACCAACTCACTGGCTGCCCAGAGAAGTGATCACAGCATCAAGCCTGACAGAGTTCAAGAAGTGTTTAAACAACGTTCTCAAGCATGTGGTGTTGTTCTTGAGGTGGTTCTGTGCGGAACCAGGGCTTGGATTTCAACGATCCTTCTGGGACCCTTCCAAGCAGAACATCCTTTCTGTGATTCTGTGTTTCTTTTCTTGCTTGTTTACTTTTCCTCTTTTTTTTTTTCTCTGTAATTGATTTGTTTGATTTATCCCTCATTTTCCCCTATTTGGTGAATATTTTCAAGCAGACAATAAGTGATACATGTAGTTTCGTACTTGGAAAAAAACTATTGAATTTAAAAAATATTCATTATTTACAGAAATTGCTATTCATACAGAACATTACTTGTCCCTGGGAAGAAAGGTACCCTTACTCTTTTGAGGGGATATCAAAAATGAACAATGTTTAAACATAAAAACAATGTTTAAACATTAAAAAAAGGTCATCTTTGCAGTTTAGAAGATACTGTGACCTCTGTGTTCAGGTATAATTTACCTTGAAAAATCACCAGTTTGTTAGAAAAAAAGTTGGTTGGCATTTCTCTAAAATGATCTGTCATGACAGGGTGCTACCTAAACCATCTGAAATATGTCTGACTTTGCACTGCTTAGCTTTGCAAGAGGCTGTAAGAGTGTGCACCGAAACTAAAGAGGGGTCTGGCATCACATTTGTGCCTAAAAGCCAAGGCAATGAAATTAAGTCTATCCAAGTGTATTACATACCCGCCATTGTCTGCCACTCAGCCAGCCAGCTATGGGCTCTAGTTTTCATCGCTACTACTGCTGTTATTACCATCATCATTACTATTATTGCATCCTGTTTTCCTTCTCATATTCTATCATGGCTATATTTTTCCTGTGGCTAGTGCACGGACACTGAGGCATGAGTGGATGTACAAGCACGGGAGCTCTTAGCAGAGCAAACTGAAGCCAAAGAGAGGGAGCTTGCTTTCTGTTTGGCTTCCTGAAACTATCTAAGCTTGCAGCTCTGGAAATGGCACGAATTGCTAATGCTGAAAGGCGTGTGGCTCTCCTGTGCCTGCCTCCTGCTCCCATCTTCAGAGGGGGCTGTGGGAGCGAAAGGTCAGGGGGATAATCCCGCACCTGCAGCCCACAGAGGGCCGGGAGCGCGGTTCCCGGCCAGTCCTGCCGTAATTGATGCTAATTGTTATGGAGCCGAGGCGCCCTTCCACGGAGGAGCAGGTGGGAGCCTTTGTTGTGCTCGGGACCATTAAACTAATAACAAGCTTACAATTCTCTGCACAGGCTTAGGAGTACAAAGGCACAGGCAATACTTTGGAAAGCCCTTTAAAAGGTTTACTGGGCATCTCCTGACACAATGAGGTAAAAGTCCCTGAGAGTGAAAGGGCAAAACAAACCGAAGAATGAAAAGGGCAGTACCTGCTGGTTGATGAAGCACTGAGCAAACCTGGGAGATGTGACTTTGGAAGGTTTAAAGCGTACCTGACAGCTTCTGTGAAGGCAGAGATTCTGCACCCTGTTGTCTGTGGGAAGAGTCAGGTGGAAGCAGCTACTTCTGGGACCTAGAGAGGTCCCAGGGAAATTTTCTTGGGAGCTGCCCATCTGTTTGCAAGTTTTGATGTGAAAGGATAGGCTCAGCAAGGGGACTGAAAAATGAGAGGGAAAAGAAAACAAAGGAGTCCAGCTGCTAATATGATATTGGATTATGGTCAGACAAAAAACTAGTGACTGCTTATACTAAAATGATGTGCATTATTTCTTTTTCCCTTCATCTATTTTCAGGGTTTTTTCCTTCCACCTCCTGCAGACCACCAGCAGGAAGAAAGTGTAGCTCCCTTGAGCTTGAGGGAGTGAAAGCAGTATACACTGAAAGATACATTCCAGAGTTTTGCAATCCCATTTGTGGCACTTCAATAAATTTCACAACATTATGGACAAAATAAGAACTAAACACTGAAAGCACTATAAATGAAAATAAACCTTAAAATGGGAAAAAATACACTAAATTGATATATTTCTGTGTATGGTTTGTGTACCCTATGTGACGTGCAAAAGGACTGCAGAAATAATAAAATGCTTATCAATAGCCCACTGAAGCATTTTTTTATTCAAGCAAACAGACAAAATTAGGTAAAATAAAGGAAGAGAAAACAAAGTGTAAGCTAATTTTAACAGGCTTGCAAATAAGGCTGGAAACACCATTCAAAATGGCTTGTGAATTTCTCAGAAACCAATTAGAAAGTCCTTTTAAAAATTCTGGAGTAGATGACCTTTTGGATAGGCTTTTCTCATCCCTGATATACAAATCTGTGATTTATGATGCAATCAGTGGATTGCATTAAAAAGTTAATGCATGCTGCTTGAGGATGTCACATCCTGCATTGAGTGGTATAGATTATATTGACTATTTTATGTAATTTACTGTTCTTTTTTTCAGAGTCTGACACTGAGGTGTAGTTAAGCTCCTAATTTAATCATGTGCCTTTTAGCTTTATGGGATTGCTGTGCCTGGGGAAACTGACGTCATGATCCACTAAAAAGCCTGTTATATCTCTAAAAATTAAAAAAAAATAGAAAGGAGATTTTTTTTTTTTTGCAGGAAATAAAAAAAAGAAACACAAACAGGAGAAATAATTTGTGGAAAACCATAAACCCCTTCTCCACATGGAGACACTTTCAGATGCATATGCAGATGTCGGGTAACTCACTGGCCACCAGTTACCTGCTCCTCCAAATCTGTTCCAACAGTCTTGGAGGAGTGAGCAACCTTTGGAATTCTGGAAACAAAACCCAAAACCTTGAATTTAGTCTGCAGAAGTCAAGAATTTGTGTTAAGAATCATGGCAATCAAATGCAAATAAACAACAAGGCCAAAGAAATAAGCTGGGCATTTATTTCTCTCTTCAGTTCTTGAACCATAGAGGCTTGGTTAACCAGTAGCCCAAGTATTAGCAATCCATTTTGTTTCTTGATAAAAATGCTTTTTGAAATTTTTTTTAAGAATTACAGAGTTCCAGGAAGTAGAAAAAACTCATAGTGTTCTTTGAAATGCAGCAGAATTGGCTTCAGCATAAACTGAAGCTAAACACACCCGGAAAACTCAGAACCAAGATTTAAATCACTAAGACATTGGAAGGGGAAAAAAAAAGACATGTAATAACTAGAATTCTGCCTGAATTATTATGTTGTCATCTCTGTGCTGTATCACACTAATTAATTAGCAAGTTTGCTGGGAAATGAATATACAGAAAGTATATGGTTCTTGTTTTTTGCATCTTGTCAGCTATGAAGCAATGAAGTGATGTTGAGTGGCCTGATCTGCTCAACCAAACATAGAAATATAGAGGAAAGATTATTTTTCTTGTCCTTTTTTGTCTCTCTTTTTTTTACCCAACATGATTTATGCCTCTAAGTCTGTGGGAGTGGAGTGATGAAGTTTAAGGCATGTTCTTGGTTAGAAAGGATGGTTTCCTAAGCATCTCTGCAAGCTGTCTGCCAGTATAGAAGTATAGACTCTTGCCCTGGTGTAGGTAGGCAAGCAGCTGCAGATGAGAGGAACCTGCTCCCTGCAGAGACTTCAGCTGCAGCTTGATGTTGCAGAATTTCCCCACTTAATGCCTCAAGTTGAAGGAAAACCTTCTTGGTGGATGCTGTGCAGGGCTGGCAGCCTGGACCTGGCTTGTGGGTGGCAGAGAAAAAGGGATATGGTCCAATCTGGAAGAACAAGTGTAAAAAATCCCAGCTGAATGCTCTCGGAACTCAGAAAGAAAGCTTTAACAGGTCTCTACATGTCTCTGTGTCTAGGGACCAGCTACAACACCATGTTCAGTCCATGAAGCACGGATCTATGCTTCACAGACCATTCCCCACCACCCAGATCTGGGAAAATTGTTATCAGACACTCTGGAGGGCAAAATTATACCTGGGATGTACAGAATGATGCTTTGAGCAAATGCAGAGTTGAGTTATGCTTGTAATGGTAATGAAGCTAGAAGGGTTAATCAGAGAGTAAGGAGAGAATATACTCTCCTTAAAAGCATCCCCGAGACACAATTATCTAGAACACACAGTTCCTCCCATAGCACTAGAATAGGAGTTGCAAAACTTATCATTTAGTGGCCTTGTTGGCTGCCCTTCTACAAATTCAGGCAGGACATAATAGAAGTAGTAGGACATAACAGTGTAGTCACCAGCCAAGAAAATTAGAATAGTGGCAGCATCAAAGTGCAGTGCACTAGTATGATTGCCTGAAAATTATAATGCTTTGCAAAGAGCTGATATTTGTATTCATTCTAAGTACTGAGGACTGATTTTCTGATGAGAATGGCAGCAATTGAGATGTTATTTTTCAGACATTCCTTCAGGACTCTATTTAAAATAGGAACTATACAAATTGTTGGAAGTGGCAACTTGTCTATGTTTGGTTTCATATCTTGTAAAGATTCTTGAGTACTTAAGAAGAAATTTACTGATTTTCAGAGAAACCTTGATGCCAGGACTTACTTCCATGTTATCCTACTTTGATAGAGAGTGCAGCACTTATTCTAGAAGACAAGGTAAACCTCATACATAAATGGAACAATTCAAGAAGAAAAGGGTGACTAATTACAGACTTGGGTTCTCTGCACCCATTATATCTATCAGAATTTACCAGCACACTCTTACCATATGTCTGTTTTATGAGCAGCAATGGACTAGGAGTAGCTTTGCTTTACTGCAGAGTTTTTCATAGACATTTTGTAGATCGTCATGAACTCTCCTGCTTTGCCTTGGAGGTAGAAAATAGATTGTCATAATTTGCACACCTATACAGAAACCTCAGCTGCAACTTTCTACCCTCTTACTTGCTAACATATAATTGTGAAAAAAATTCTTGGTCTTTGTTAAAACCCAAGGAGATATATTTGAGACAGACTTGCCATGCAAAGAAGAAGTTGGCATGTTGCTTTCAATTTTCATGGATTCTCACGTGCTGCCAGGCAACTTTCACGGGGATAAAAGGCCTTTGATCTTAGTGAATGACTTCCTTCTATTTTCAGTAATGCAATAAGCCATTTTATTTTCTGCCAAAGGTATTTCCATAGAAATATTTTGGTCATATGGCTTTCACAAAAAGTACTAGAAACTAGTCAAGATGTCGCACTGGTCAAAGGTCAGAGAGATCAAATGGCTGTAATTTAACAAAGAGACTAATGAGTAACATGGGGGGATTACAACATGATTTTAACAAAAGAGTGTAGCAAAAGCACTTTATTGGGTTTTTGATTGGTTGTGAAACTGGAATTCACCTTAGCTTTACCCAAATTTGGAAATAGCTCAACAATCTGCAGTTGACATTCAAACAATTTTTTGAAAGCTTCTATGCAACGTATCTGTTCTGAAATAATCTGAATGACTTTTGCTTTGTGAAAAATGTCCAAAATGGTCTTTAAAGCAAGCTTTCACATTTTACTTGCTAACCCCCACCATCTTAGAGTTCCTTAGCAATACTATTGCAAAGTAATTTATTGGTGAGAAGAAGGATTTTCTGTATCTTCCATCACACATTCAATTCAGTGTCCCTACAGTGTTTTGTCTTATACTCAGCAACTTGAAGGACTAATTTGATCAACTTATTTCTTCTTGCTACAGCTTAATTCAACCATGGTTTTCCTTGAACAGCTACAGCAAAAGCCATGAATATTATAGCACTGATTGTTGTATTTCTTCCTTTTCGTGCTACAGAATCTGTTAACTTGCTTCAAACACTGTGAGAAGCAGCTTAAGCAATTTTGGGACTGCTTTGAAGACCAGTAGTTGCAAGTTATTAAATGCACATTATTAATAACGGATAAGACTGAGTAGTGTAGTAGGCATTATTCCCATTGAAGATAACAGCTCTTTGCCAATTGAATTTGCAGTAATTATGCCAATTGTGAAATCTACTGAGCATAAACTGGAAAAAATAGGAATGGCTCTTCAATATATTCAGTAATTATCCTCCTAACTACATTTTAAAAGTGCATCTGGACACTGGACAAAGTCTTCAGAATCTAAATGAGCCAAAGACAAGCTCTCCTCACAGCACAACAGGGGAATTCAACCAAATGCATTTATTATGTTCTGAAATCACAGCTGACTTCTAGCAGTGCCAAAAAAGAGAGGTTTACACAAACTGCTCATAATTTTTTAAGCAATGATTACAGCTGAAGTGTTATTTTTGTGTGAACAAAATTTGTTACCAAGTGCCATTCAATGGAATATAAACTTTGAAAAGTCCAAAGACTCACATGTTAAAACAAATGAAGTAATAGAGAGGAAAAAAAAAAAAGAAAAAAAAAAAGGGGGGAAAGGATTTTATTAAGCCTTAGAAAAAGGCAAGGGAAATGGGGAAGAATCCATGTACTCATTAACTAACTTATCATTGCAGGATTGAAACTTTTAAAGAACAAGAGACAGAAGTTTTCCTTTAGAAAACTACTGCCAGACCAGGCAAAGTAGATGGTTTCCTTGATTTATTTTGTTCTCCCAGAGTTCATAGATCAAAAGTATTCAATAAAAAAAAAAAAAATAGCCTGACCAGAAGTCATAAGTGCAATGAAGAAGTTCAATTTTTCTGGACATTGAAAGGAAACACAGAATGTCATTTCAAAAATGTCCTCTTACATTTTTAGGAAGCCTCACGTGTATAAGTGCTTGTGGATCAGACTAAGGTAAGAAATATGAATTTGCTGTTAATTAAATTCTAACGGTGATGAAAACCAAACTCACGCCCTGAGTGAATAAGTGAGAAGTTTATAAATCAAGCTCCATTGGGGAAAATCATCCAACATGGTTACACAGATAAGGAATTTTTCAAAATATTTTGCAGTGATTTGGTCATGTATGTTTCAATGAAATTATTTCATAAGCGATCTTCTATGACGTCAATTATGTCATAGCCTCCTGGGGCTGGTTTCTTTTTCCCTATCAGCCACTACCACCTCACAAATTAAATACATTGCACAGAGCTTTGTCAAGTGTTAAAACTTGTATTCTATGAATCTATGTGTCTACCACAAGGGCAAGTCCCCAAAAATCTTTGTGATGTTCCACTCACAACTTCTATTAACTTCACTCTCCAGGATGTATTTTGCCTTCATTGCTTTCACATTTTTACTCCTTCATTGAGTGATAGAAATATGGAGTATAAAATAAATATTGCCTTCCTAAAACACACTTCTTCTAAACACCTGGAGTACTTGTGACCAGCTCTGGGGCTCTCAAAGAGGACATGGACCTGTTGGAGTGAGTCCAGAGGAGGACCCCAAAGATGATCAGAAGCCCAGAGCATCTGTCATATGAAGACAGTCTGAGAGATCTGGAGTTTTTCAGGCTGTGGAAGAGAAGACTCCATGGAGATGTTATAGCACCTTCCAGTGTCTAAAGGGGGCCTAAAAGAGAGCTGGAGAGGGACTTTTGGCAAAAGCAGGCAGTAATGAGACAAGGGGAAATGGCTTTACACTGGAAGATGGTAGGCTGAGAATACATATTAGAAAAAAAATCCTTACTGTGAGGGTGATGAGGCACTGAAAAAAGTTGCACAGTGTTGTGGTTGCCCCACCCTTGGAAGTGTTCAAGGACAGATGGGCTTCGAGCAACTTGGTCTAGGGCAAGGTGTCCCTGCCCATGGTAAGGGATTGAAACGACATGATCTATTAGGTCGTTTCCAATCCAAACCATTCTATGAGTCTATGACTGGAAACAACATTTTTCATATTTGTTCAAAAAGATTATTTTAAAAAAATCAAGCTTATACCAGAGCTGCATCAGTCTGAATAAGTAAATAAACAGATTGTTCTAAGAATTCCCTATCACTTTGCTTATATATTTGATTTCAAGTTTTGATTACAAGCAAGAAGAATTTTAGGCTTTTCAGCTTATAAAATTTTCTTTACTTTCTTTTCAGTCCTGTATTTGCATAGAGAAAAGACATTCCACAACAAAATTTCATTTTTATTACAATGTGCCTTGTAGTTCATTGATTTGGTTTCTGTTGTGTTGACACACCTGTAGAACAGAGATTGTGCAGAAGACGGCCACACACAAGACTGATGATAACCCAATACTCAAAACACTCCAGGACACAATGGCTCACTAAGGTATTACTTTATCTTTCAATATTTTTAGAAATTCCTGGCATAAAAAAGAATAGATCAGATACTCTGCTCCAAGCTCAGACTGGAACCTAGGGGATCTTAAGAAGAAGATTAAGGAGGTAATTCCAAAATCACTGGTTGGTTTATCTCTGAAAAAATAAGACCCTGGAATAAAGGTTGTGAACTCCTGAACTTGAAAGACCTGTACAAAAACACTCATTTCCTAAAAGGGGAAGGTCTGAGCAGTGTCTTGGACTCTAAAATAATGATCACACTTCAAGCTTTCCAGTTTGACTGGCAAATATGTCAGTTGGCAAGGATGCCAAATGACAGTCTTAGTCTGGGAAAACACCTCTACTGTGATGGACCAGGCAGTGTGGACCAAGCCTGACAGAGTACAAGACCCAAGGTGTGACCCTTGCAGTGTCATGTGCGGAGCCAGGAGTTGGACTCAACGATCCTGATGGGTTCTTTCCAACCTAGTACATTATGTGACACTGTGATTCTGTGACTTTCACTTTTAGAAAGTTTGACTTACCATCTCTTACCCTGAAAGCCAATCCAGTCCATTCTGTGTTTGGGGGGGGTGGGGGGGTGGGGCATGTTTTTGGTTTGGAGGTTTGTTTGTTTGTGGGTTTTTTCATTTCTTTACTTTCTTTTGGTTGTTTTGGCCATCATTTTCCCATTTACCTTGATGTAACTTCCAGATGTAAATTTTGTAATACACTCAGAAACACTTTCTTTCTTGGATATTTATGGCCTCTTCCCTTCTTTGGAGAGTTTTTGGCTGCATAGCTCCCAAGCCAAGCAGGTAGATGTTCTCCTATGGCATCCCTCAATTCAAAGCACAAAACCAAGTAAAAACAAACAAGCAAGCAAAAAAAAGATAACAAAAATACCTTTCATACATATTAATTATGGATGTGAGTAAATCTTCAACACGACACACATCGCAGTCCTGAGAGAAATGATGTGCTGCAAACACATTGTATGAGTGGGAGAACAAAATTTTGGGAACAACTGTCCTTCAGTGATTTAGTGTTTGTTATTAAAGTGGCAGTGAAGAGACTCAGTCTGAGATCCAGTCTTTTAAAGTCTGCCAAAATGCTGGAGGGGTAGAGATTTGTTCTTTCAGGGGGGGATTGATGGCTGGGATGCTACCTGTGCTACTTGGGGTGTTTGATCATTGCGAAATTACCTCTACTCAAATTAAGGACGTAATTAGCAATCACAGTGAGCTTTGTTGAAAGTCTCTCCAGCTGGGCTGGTCCTGTGTGGGTCAATACAGCAAAAGGGGTGGTTGATGCATTTCCTCACTTGTTCCTACTGCAGCACCCTTGGAGCAAAGGGTGCTGCTTTTCATCCTAAGTCATGCACAGGTTCACCAGCACTGCTGCAAGCCCAGCAATTACAAATCAGAGCACTGGGCCCATCTCACTTTAGTTCTGGCTGTCATGAACATTGCCATTCCCAATTTGTAAGCTATTCTAGTTTAAGCCTATTAGTCAGTTTTGAGGAAACTTATTAGTACAGGCACTATGGATTTAGTTAAAATGTAAGCACAGATTGTTTGGCAGCTTAGCTATCTTTTCCAGGGTTTTGAATCTCATGGGAAAACTCCTCTGAACTGAGTAGCCGGAAACAAAAATGCATCGAATCCTTCAAATCTTATGAAGTCACTCAACTTTAGTGTTATTCCTGGCTGCTAGGTTTGATTTCTACTGGAATGTAAATGGCTGACTAATGTCATGAATCACTGGTGCTCCACTAACCTAAATGGAACTGGAATGATTCTATTTCCAGTAAGTAAAAAAAAAAAGTTGGTAGGTGTTTTCAAGCTTTCAAACTCAGTAGATTCCTAAGCAAAATAGGCGTTTGTGGCCTCACTCATAGGTTTTCTTTCCTTTTCATTACTGGGGTGTTTTTTTTGGTGTGGTTTTTTTGTTGTTGTTGTTGTTGTTGTTTTTGTTTGTTTGGTTGTTTTTTTTTTAATTAAACCTCCATTCAAGGACAAGTCTGTCATGATTAAAAGACAGATTATTTGCCTCAGCTATAAAACTGCATTATAAAGAACAAGGTTTAGGGATGCTTTAGCTGCTCTAAGAGGCCAATCAGAAGCAATGGAATTGCTAAAGGATTGCTGGGCTACAGTCCCACAACTCCTCACATCTGCAGCCAATCTGGAATTGTCTCCAACAGAGATGCTAGCAACTTAATATTTCTACTACTCAGCATCATAACTGGCCCTGATTTCAGTGTCTTTAACTAAGCCCAGTCCTTTCCTTGAAGCCACCAAACCTGTCTGCAGACCTCTGTGTGGCACCTTGGTCTGCACACTCCTTGATGTACCCTCAGTTGCAGTCCAGGGAGCTGAACTCACGTTGGATAGTTCACTCTTGTCCAGCAACTCCGTGGGCCTATTGTCTGCTCCTCATCTCCTGGGTTTTATGCCCCATAAATTGCTATTTAGTCTGCAACTTTAATTTGCACACCCCTGGACAGCTATTAAATACTCATCTTTCACTTTTGACATAACTCCATTGTTCTTGTTTCAAGAGTAAAATATGAGCAGGCCCTGACATTTCTGTGTTCATTCAAGAGTGATACCAGCTAGAGCTAGGAAAACACATTATTTCTGCTTGTCTTCAGTGCAGAGTTACAGTGATTACAAAATCACAGATGTGAAATTGAAATTGTGTATGCTGGTTTTGGATCTCCAAATCATTGGACAATTTTTAGGAAAAACAACAAAAAAAAGATTACACAAAGAATAAAATGGGTAGGAAAAGAGGCTTATAATTCTTAAAACTATACAAATGCTGTGATTATAGAGCAATAAAACCAAGGGGTTTTTTTTCTATAATGTAGTGTCTATTTTATTCTGTTTTACTCACATATCACCTTTACTATAATAATATTTTAGAGCATTCCAGTAATAAGTACAGTGACAACCCTAACCCAAACACCTATGCTTTGTGCTTACTAAACTCATGTTTTAGTATCCAAAACAAAAACAATATGCCAAGTGTGGGATTTGAAGTGGTTGTAGAAAGGATTTTGGCAGATTTTCCAAGACTCAAGTCTAACAGTTTATACTAATCTCCAAGGTTTTAATATAAGTATGAAATTATGACCCTAGTTCATGGCTTGGAATAATTCCAGTAATCACAGTGGAGTTCCACTGGAGATGTATTTATCTCTGTTTTGGTTTTTTTTCTTTTTCATACATCTACTTATCTTGTTCCTAATCTGCAGTGTATTATTTTGTTTTCTTTGAGGAAAGAGACAGAAACACAAAGGAAAGCCATGTAACTGAGATCTCCCTCCTCATATCCAGGGATATTCACACTTTACACATCCTCTTTTTCTTAAAATAATTTAACAAACCCAGATTGAATTGTGTGATGGTTTTCTAGACACATCTGTAGTTTGTTTGCTTGTTTGCCTCCAGGTTCTACTCTTGTGCCACAGCCCAGTTGGAGTGATTCTCGCAGGACTAAATACTCTGTTCCTTATCCTGTATTTGGCACAACTATCTTGTCTGCAAAGGTTGCAAATGTAGCAACCAGGCTTGAACGCTTCAGGCAGAAGCGTCTGCCACAGAGCAGTGCACCAGACTGGAATTTTGAGTGGCATCATCACCTGCTGCGCCTTTTTACCATTGCTGTTTATGCTATTTTCCCAGACTCAGTGCCAAAATTTTGTAGACATTGCAATAACTCTGTCTGCAAAACTGAGCCTTCTTGAATTTTTGGATGTGCCAGAGCCTGAGAGAATAGATATGTTTCTGAGGTATTCAGTGCAACAACTCCCTTCTCTTAGTCTTGTGCTACATGCTTTCCCCAATATTTACAGCTGTTTAAAAAGATTTTTATTAAATTGGCTATAGAATACCACAGACACTTTTGTGAGATGGCAGAGTGAAAAGGGGAACCATTACATAAATATTAAATATCCAGTTCTTGATCTTGGATTGCATGGAGTTTGGGAAAGTTAGTAAGAACAAATCCTTAGAATAAATAATATAACAAGGCAGTTCAAATCCTTATTAAATACAGTCATATATGGATTTGTCTTATCTGTTTGTATGAATAGTTATATGTGTCTATGTATTACTCTCTTGCCATTACAAACTTTCACACATTTCCAAGCAGTCCTTGTATGTATGCATATTCAAAACATCATAAGAATCTAATCAAATAAATAGTATTGCAGATCAAACTTGAAAAAAGATTAACATTAAAAGACATATCTCAAGCTTTACAGTTGGCAGAAAATATTTACTCTTTTTAAGTTAGGGGTTTGGGGTGTTTGTGTTTTTTTGGTTTTTTTAATGAAGGTGACAAAGTATCATTTCATCAGAATATCTATTTTCACCCTCCAGTTTTGTAGTTCACCTGCACAGGTAAGGAACGATGCTCCATTAAAGAAAGAACAACTAGCGTATTACAAAACTCTTATTTTCTTTCCAGAAAATGAGAAATCTTCAATTAATGGAAATGTTTTCATTGTGGGTTTTTGCCCTAGTGATTATGCAGACACATGGGAGGAGGGAGGCAGATAGATATTCCAATGGCAGGCAGCAACAGCTGGTTTAATGTAGCAACAGCAGCAGTTTATTGTTCTGAGAGGATACTAATCAGCTCATGTAATGAACATCTTTGCTTCTCCCCGCAACTACTCCCTTGCTTAACACAGCAACAGGGTCCAGAAGAGAATTTATATAGCATTAATCTCACAACAAGATTTTTCAGCTAAATATGTCTTGGCTTACAAATATGGTTTAGCTTAGTCTCAAAAGTGAAATAAGGTGTTGAAGTAGGTTACTGAAAGTGCTTTAGGCAACTATTTTCGGTAAGAAACAATTTCTCTTTAAATCTTTTACTTCTTTAATCTGAATTCAACACCTGTTGCAAGCTACAATGATCTAAATGTTCCTATCAACAAAAAATTATTAATTTTTAAATCCAACACCATAACATGTCAACTGAACCTAATAGAAAAACTTCTTGCAGATCTGCTCTTCATCGTTCAAAAACCAAGCCATCAGCAATCAGTAACAGCTTTTATGGTGCAGCCACAGGAAGGTCAGGAAAGTCACAAGGAATTAGAGATTTAAAAGATCTGCCTTTATTTTTTAAGACCAATGTATGGGGAAATCACAAGAGAGCAAATAAGTTTTCATCCTTTTTGACTCTTGATAGGAAGGCAACACTTTCCTCTTTCCATTATTAAAATTCTGTTTATTTGCACTCCCCAGAGCTGCTGAATCTCTATCCACAGATGACGACAGTGTGTGTGCATGGCTAGCTCATGGTCCCCAAGCCCAAAACTTCAAGGGAGAGTCTGACCTACTGCCCAAGCAAAGATTGACTATGTAATCCCAATACAATAAATCTGCTGCTGTTCCAAAGAGTGGGATTTACAGTGTGTGCTCGTGCCAGCTTGGTTCTATGTGCCAGGAAAGCCTCAGAGTTACAATGAATGAGTTGAAAATAGTTGTGATGTCTACAAGCAGTAAATGTCTCTATTTCTGGAGCTATGGCAGCCCTTGAAGGATGGCCCAACATTCTTGCACTTCAGCAAAGTAAATGGGCAGCAATAGTAGAAATTTTCCTCAGGAATAGATCTCTGATGGGAAAGGGAGTTCTTGATAACAAGATAAAGAAAGATAGCAATATGGGAATGGATAGAAAATAGAAAAAATGCTTTGGAAGGGCACACTTTGCCGCTACAATTCTTTTCTTCTACAAAAACAACTCAGTCCTGTGAGTTTTATCAAAGTTCTTGTCATATGAAAAAGAGATTAAGATATCTTTACATTAAAGAAACAACCCAAAATCATAGCTAAGAGTTGGGAGTTTTTATTTGTTTATTTATTTCTTTTATATCTTAAAAATCCAGAAAATTAAATTTTCATTTTAAGAACCAATATTTTTTCAAGGTTGAGGTTTTAGTGGCATTTTGGGAAGTTCCCTCTGAAAAAATATATCAGAGTTGAAATATTTGCAGTTTCTTCAAAACTTCTCGTAGTAAAAAAAATATGTTTTTCTTAACCTGCTGTACCCACTGTTTTAAAAATTCTGAAACTATATTTACTCTAAAAGCTATTGTTGTACCCTGCTCTCTGGCTATAAACCGATCTCACATTCTAAATAATGGGATGTTTCGAAATACTGCAAATACTGCTTAAATTTCAGTCAGTATTGCACAAGTTTTTATCCCACATTCCTTTTGCAGCACCTTTGGGAAAAGGCATTACGCTTTTCTGCTTATGACCCAGGCTCATGCCTACTGCTTCATTTAACCACCTTTGGGATTAGTAATTCTGCTCCATTGTCATGGGCACTCCCAACAATTATTATTCCCAAAGGAACTATTGCAGTCATCTCGTTCATAAGGCTTCAATTAAAAGTCCTAAGGGAGGGCATTGAAAGAGGTATTTTCTTTTAAAAGCCTTTAAAGACTGCACAACTGCTACATTCTGAAGAGCTGCCCGCCATTCCCCCTCAGTCTTTTCTGCCTTATATTCATCTCAGTCATTAATTCTGGCATGCTCTGGCAAACTGCTTTTTATTGCGGTTCACGTGTGCAATCATTTTGGTGGAGTACATTCTGTGATGTATTTGTGCTGCACTAACATTAGGTACGTAACCTCCACGCCTAGATTAGGGGTCTCATCTGACTAATATATCTCTGTAGGCAATGGAAAAACTAGGACAATCCAGAGGGAAGTGCAGAGCAGGAGGATGTTCTCAGTTCTGTGATTTTCACTCTGGACAGGATTTTTAGTATTCATGGACAGTAGCAGAAAGATGTCCAGCTCTTGGGTCATCAAGCAGGCAGTCCATGACCAGCAGAGCCAGGCTGGCAGGGCAATGCTGGTTACACTAAATCCCCCTCACAGGGTCTGGCAGACAGTACAGAAATGTACAGAAATGCCTTCCTGTCCTTTTCCACTCACAAACTGTTGATTGTCTCTTTTTACCTCTGAAAAACCATATTGCATGTATATCATGCTTCTAAGCCATAGGAATGTTTTGGTATTATGCCTCTAAACCCAGAATATGTCACCTGTCCTGATTTCAGATAGGATAGAGTTAATTTCTTTTCAGTAGATGTTACAGTGCTGAGTATTGGATTTGGAATGAGAATGAAGCTGATAACACGCTGATGTTTTGGTATTTTGCTAATATGTGTTTATCCTCAGTCAAGGAGTTCTTTTTTCCTGTCTCATGCTCTGCCAGTGAGGAGGTACATCAACAACCAAACTGGGAGGGACCATAGCTGGGGCTGGTGACTGGAGATGACCAAAGGGGTATTCCACACTGTAGAACACCAAGCCCACTATATGAACTTAAGTATATAAGTTCAGTATATAACTTAAGTATATAAGCAGTTACCTGGAAAGGCAGCCAGTCTGGGTTTGGGAAAACGTCTACCATCAGTCAGTTCGTAGTGAGCAAGTGCATTGTGAATTACTTGAGGTATTATTATTATTAATTATTTTATTTACAATTATTATTGTATTTTACTTTTATATCAATTATTAAACTGGTCTTATCTCAACATACAAGTTTTACTTCAATTCTCTTCTGCATTCCACTGGAGTGGGGGGAAGAGAAAGGGGGTTCAGCGAGCAGCTGTGGGGTATTTCATATCCAGCTCGCTTTAACAACACAACAGCCCTTAAAACCCCAACCACCACCCCTGCTAGTAAAGAACTGTGGAGCTACCAGCCTCCAAATTTAGGTTTTTCATTATCTAAATTTGGTATGTGAATATTATCTTTGTATCATTGAACAATTCTGTTCATACTTTGCTAGGAGTGATGTGAAGGATTTTTGAAACTGATTTCTAGCATACCAGACCATATTTTCTTTCTTTGGTATGAATTCTGCTTTGCTAGAGATCAGCAGAAGCAGACTAAGCACTGCTATACTGAAGGTTCACATTTTCGTTGTTTGTTAAAGAATGTGGGTGTACCAAGCATAAGAAAGGAAGGACCTTCAGCATCAGAGGAAAGTAGGTCCAGTCATATACAAAAAAGCAATCTAACTGCTCTTGATGAAAAGACAATGCAGAATAAAAGGCTGGCTTGCTTACTGATCCTCATAGAAATTATAGTTTCAGCCATATTTTAAGAGGCAGATTTATGTCAACTGCAAAATGGTTGAGAGCAATCACAGGATGTCATGTGTTGCTAAAAAGGGGGAAAAAAAGTAGGTAAAATCTACATTATTTACATTTTTCAATAACATTACTATTTTTCAGAGTACTTTAACAAACAACATTCCTTTAGCATTATGTCAATATGGTCATATTACTCACCTCAGTTCTCATGTGTTTTATTTATGATCCACAAAAAGAATTATCCCTATCTAAACTTATTTTAATTGAATTACAAAAGAAAAGGAGCCTTTTCTAACTTTCTAACCTTCCTGACAAACCAGAATAGGGTCAAAGAGATTTAAATAGTCATTAAAGAACATGTTTTAATTTACTTCAGATAGATTGAGGGGAACTTTGTTCCAGATGGTAACCTTAACCTTTTACAACAAACTCTGTCTGTGCCAGTCCCTTATTACAATAGGATCCATGTCAGGCTGATATTTTGGTGGTCAGGAATTTCCTGGTGTCATGCCACCTATGATTATATATTTGGCATAATTTAGTGTGAATACATGTAATAACAGAGGAAAAGGTTTTAATTCCAGTTTCTCTCATATGACTGTGAAGATTTTTTTGAAGTATACTCAGTGTAAAGACTTCAGAAAACAAAAAAAAACCCTCATGCATAAGTTCTCTTCTTAGCAATTTTTTGTTAACACAACCACTTAATTTCTACTTTTATTTGCAATATTTGGCCATAATGAATTTTAAAGAAGTTTTGTGTGAACAGTCAGTTTTAGGTCTTAAAGCCACCTGTGTCTCTATGAACTGTGTGCACAAAAAAGCACCAAAGTATTCATGAGACATTAGTTGTACTTACTACTATCTATATTTCCATTCCCTTTGACACAAAAAAAGCAAAACAAATGTAGTTCGTGCAAGTCTTGAAAACAAGATTTTGTTTCTAACAGCACCAAAATTAAAATATTTACCATATTTAGGCTATGTGATGATGATTTATTTGTATTTCATAGACTACCTAATATTTTAGGAATCACAACTGTTCACTGCTAATTATAGGTCACAACTCCCTCTATGGATTTCTTATCTAGATCATTACCCAAACCTATATTTCTACATGATACACATACAATTGACATGTGTTCACATCTTTGTTATGGTATTGTACAGGCTCTTCTCCATTTAGAATGTAAAATATAACTTTTTTTAAAACACTGAGAGAAATTACCTCCTTCAGCATCACTCCTAAACTAAATCAACTTACCTTGGGTATTGAACAGCAATTTTTAGGCTGGGATCCATGGATACCTTGACGTTTGCGGTCTATTTCCAAGGGATTTGTTTAAGGTAACTAAGGAAAGTAAGAGTGTCAATAAGCTTACATTTTCTCCAGCAGGTTTAGCCTATCTGCTGGAAAATTTTACATGCTTGTCAAATTAGGCAAAAAAGTTGAAAATCACCTTATGGATGGATTTGATGAATTACAGAAAGGCATTAACACTTCTGAAGAAGTCCTGCTGCAAATAGTATGATTAATCTTTTCCTCTCATAGAAATATTCCATTTCAAGCTACAGCACATCCCGAGTGCTGTTTTTACTTTAATTTCTTTTTCCCTACATTTAGATATTCTTTTTCTGTAAATATTTCTGCACACAGCATTTTCAAATGCATGTTTAAGGTGCTTCCATTTCTCCCACTTGACTTAATTATTTCGTGAATTTGGTGACTTCTTATTTCCCATAAGTCATTACATCAGTGGATGTGTACATAATTCTAATTCAAGGATTGCATTATTTTTATATAACTAATATGCTACATTCAAAGTTTCTCATAAATTTTAGACTTTTCTTTAGCTTACCCATGGACTACAGTAGCAAACATTCAATCTTTGCCTTTTATACAAACTAAACTTCTCAGTTTTTCAGGCACTAACATTTTCACAGAGATCCTGTTTTGGTAAGCTACTTTTCAACTCGAATAAGCAAAATGCATTTTGACTGAAAATTCTGTGCTGATGGTAATGGCTCTAACTTGGAAAATATAGGCCTTAAATCACACAAACAAAAAATCTCATTATACCACCCTCCCACTCTCCCACCCCCATATTTTGCCACCATAATGAACACTTGCTGTATCCTGTTTTCAGTTATCAGGCTTAAGCCTCTCTTCAGATTAATTTATTCGATTTTTTTGGCTAGTTTGGCTTTATGGAATTACTTGTACCACTGCTGGAATGCCACCTGGATGTATAATTTTCTTTGTGCTGCTCTGTCAGGCAGAAACATCCCATGGGGTTTTTCTTATACATAATCCTTGACAAATTATTTTTCCCCCTGCAAATCTGAGAAGCTCTTGTACTTTAAAGTATAGAGTATTTTAAAATCATCCTCCTGTCTCTCTCTTATCTTCTGTTGAGAAAAGTTTTGGAAGCACAATGAGCACATACATACATGTGTGGGCTCCAAGTGTCTGTGGAAAAACAAGCAATGCTTCTGTCTAATACAGAGACAGTCAGTCTGGGAAGGTGCATACCTAATCATGGGACACTGCTTCATCTTTCCTTGGTGGTATTTGTAAGGCTATGTCTTCTCCTCACAAAACATCCCACTTCAGAGACTGCTGGAACAGATGAGCACATTCATTACACTGTGGTTGTTTGGAGTGCAGCGTGGGAGGGAGGATTTCACAACCCTCAATGCTTCCCTGTTACAGTCAGTGGACAGAGATAATCTATTTGATCTAATTAAAAGATTTACTTGAGAATGAGTTAAATTATGCCCTAAATTTTACTTTTTTTTTTTCTTAACTATTCCTCCAATTAGTCTATAATAATTTTCTAATACCGTGGTTGTCCAGAAATCTGCGGGCTAAGGTTGGCTTATCTACCTACTTAGTACTCCTCCAATAACCTGTAAGAGATTATAGGATATGCTCAGGTATGCATGTAAACCTCTGAAGAGACTGTGTGTCTCCAGCAAGAGTTGAAGCTTTACTAATTGGGTACAATTTAAAAGCTCTGAACTTCTTGATTGTGGGCTTAAGTAAGGCACCTCTAATTCCAGGTTCCAGGCTTTGACTGGAAACTGCAAACTGGACACACCTTTACATAGATCTTAACATGGAACTAGAAAGAACATTAGTTTTGCACTTAAAAGCCTAGACCTAATTTTTTTACTGGAATTATGTTCCTAGTAAACCTTCTCCTGATGATTTTCATAGTGTACACAGGTATTCAAAGGCTGGAACTGCTTCTAATCATGTTCAGCAGCATGGTGGTTTGTGACAATTTACTTTTTGCTGATCAGCTTGGTGAAGGCGCTTGATTTTGTGACATAGGCTCTTGTTCCCTTCCCACTGCCATGACTAATTTTCTTTTCAATGGAAACCAGCATGAATGGAAATGGGAAGCTGATAATTTTTGGGCCTTGTTCAACATCTGTCCAAGAGGTAGCTAGTGTACATACATGGAACTTAAAAGCTGGAAATTCTGGGGTTTATATGTAGCTTTATGATGGCAGTGTAAAGATATTTTCAAGGGCTACAGTAATGAATTATACTCTTTATTTCATCCTGTTAGTTGCCTAAGTTAATTGGTATGCAAAAATACTACAACTTCTTCTTTTTTTTTTTTAGCAACCTCTTTATTTAGAAGTACTAGATGGTGCAGATATCTTAGCTCATGTTTTTCCTTTGATATAAGTTCCAACAAAATCAAGAAGCCTTAGTACATTTTTCTTGCTAGAAAATATGTAACAAGATAGAATATGACTTAATGCTCATATTAAATGCAGAAATTCAACAGTAAATCAAGTCCAGTTTCTTAGAACTCATCACAAACTGACCATTATGTCTCTTTCATCATAATCAGGGAAAGAAAAGCTTTGAGACTGATATTCACCAGACATAGAACCTTAATGATAATGTTTCTTAGGGCATTTAATCAGGCATATTTTATTGTAGGACAGCACCATTAAAAAGACATTGAGAGCTGTGCAGTGCTTTTCAAGCACAATCCATTGAATTTCTGAGAGGAGTGTATGCTTATGAGTATCTCATTTTCTCCTGGATGTTTCACAAAACCCCTTTGAAATCTTTGGAATCATAGTAGGGATAAAATTAATCCTATTCTCGTTACACACTGATATAAATCAGATAAAACTACTGACAAATTGATGGCACAGATCTTTGGCTGGTTTCTGTCAGTTCAGCTCACTGAAGTTAATGGAGCTATATACCTACATGGAGTCAATCCATTTCTTGTTTTTATCACTGCCCACATATGTATTTCTTCAACTGAATTCCCACTTAGATATACATGTGCTATTTGTCCTGCATCATCCTACATACTGTATAAGCTTTCTGTTCTTAATAATGCCTTGAAGGCATCTGGTAACAATGAGGTTATTCTTAAGGAAGAGCTAATAGATTTTTGAAACATCTCTCTGAGTAATTTTTACTGTTACATCTTTTATAACAAATAAGTCTTTATCATTCTAAACCTTGTTTTGCACAATAAATGCTTTCTAGAATACATGTGACTTATTGTAGAGCTCCTGCTAGCCTCCAAGCACACAGTAATAATATACAAGACCAAAGGTCATATGGCCCAGTATTTCTTCTGTAAGAGATAACTCTTCAGCCACCAAAAGTGAATGCTTTAAGAACATAAAAAACAGGAAAAGGGCACATCCCCAAGACTCTCGTCTTTTCAGCATCAAATAAAGCCAGGTCTGTTCCCCTGCAACAGCAACAGCAAATCCAAATGAACACTAAAATCTGACTGAGATTTCTCTGAAGAATGTGCTGGTCTGGTATCAGTTGTTTTCCTCTCTTTCCCAGTACTTGCTGAGAACCCAAATGCTAAGCCTTACAGCAGCCAAATAAACTAAACTAGTCCAGAGGCCAGGGTGACTTGGTCTAGAAACATCACCTGGTCCCTGATCCCTCACATTCCCTCTAGACACAAGGGTATCAGGCCTGATCCAGTCATTCAAAGTTCATAGCAGCCTGTACTGTTGTGTCATTGACTGCCAGAGATGAACTGAGTTTATAAATAGGTGCAGGACAGTGTAATCGTTCAGTTTGGTTTTATCAGCTTTGACAGCTCTTTGTTATGAAGTTAAGCAGAGAAGGACGATGGGATGTATTGTGTCTTGTATAGTAAGACTGTGATGCAGAAGAAAGTGCAAGTATGCATTTTGCTGGTCACCAGGGTATTCCAAAAGTGGCTCATGTTGACTTTAAGGTGAAAATATCCACCCATTTTAGATGAAAAAAAAACAAAAACACAAAAGCACACCTATTTTCAGCTTGCCATACTTGCTGCTGCTTTTAGAGTTTCATTGTATAAGAAATCCATCATTAATGGATGGCAAAGACTATTTCAGGAAAAGAGAAATATACAGAATTTATTTATTAACTTGTTTTTCAGCTCTTACTCTGAACATGTGTGCAGGGTGTGAAGAAACACTAACATAGAAGAAAGATCAAAAGAGGAGAAAAAAAGATCAGAAGGAAAAGGAAAATAAGCTCCTCACCCAGGCTGTCATCTCCAAAACATCAAATTTTTTTTTTTAGGAGGGCTATATATCCCTGTTTTATTAACCTTTTAGTGCAACAGCCTGTGAGACAATGTAGTCAAACTCCTTTTATGTCAGTCCTAGCACGAGGGGAAAAGGGCAATTTAAGGCAACTCTCTTGGACGAGGAATTAGTGGGTTAGCTTCTGCCTCACCACCTGTGCTGGGTCACTGCCCATCTGCACTGCCACTCTGCCTTGTTTTTTCTGGCCCTTCTGTTCCTTGGTGGCTGCTGCCACCTGGGCAAGGCTTGCAGGCTGCTCGGAGGGAGGAAGAGTGGAGCCTGGCAGCAAACACATAAAGAGGAGAAGAAAGAAAACAGCTGAGAGGAACAGCAGCAAGGACTATAGCTGCTCCAAGTCCTGGAAAAACTCCTGGCAGCCCCAGACACCTTGTAATCAACCCAGTGCTCTCTTCATGCAGAGTGGATTTACTATACAGCTATTCATTAGGCATGCAGCTACTCACTCCTGTATTGTTTGCTTCCAATAGCATTGGGAGGCTGTAAAATGGGATGTATGCAGTGTGTTAGGTTAGGATAGAGAGCAATTGTACTGTGCTTAACATTCCTATTGTCAAACAAACAAACCAGACCATGCCAAATGTGAAGCTTGCCCCAAAAGAAATACTGCTGCCATTTGATAGAGTAGATGCTAGACTTTTAAAGCCACTATTATTCAAGAATAAAAATATATAAATCTTGAGATAAATGTGTGCATATTTCTCTTTTTCTCTGGTAAAAGTGCTTGGAAACAGAAGCAAAGTTGTAGTGAAAAATATTGCAAATCCAGTGGCCAGCATGTTCAGCCTGCTTTGTCATTTCTATACCTTGTATTGTCAATATTTGCTGTAAAAAGAGGGCATTTGGAAGGTGGTTTTCAGAGACCTAGAGGCTGTTCAGTGCTTGGTTCCAAAGGGCTGGCAGTCAGGACTGCAGTTTGCTCTGTGCAGCCAGCAGTGTTACAGCAGGGGGAAGCAAAAAAAGAGCCTGTCTGTCTCCTTAGCATTTCCTATCCTTCCATAAATGCATCTTTACCGTAACTTGATAGCATTTCTAACTCAACCAGGCACCCAAAAGCCTGTTTAACACTGATACAGCTTGGTGCCCTATACTCCAAGTCTATTGTTGCTCTGTACCTCTTGTGCAGCTGCATTTCAGTGGCCGAGTAAATAAAGTGTTGCTTATACAGAGTATTGTTACTCTTGTTTTTTATTAATGGAATTTTTGTCTTATCCAGGTGCTAAAATCCAAGATCCCTTTACTGAAATGGAAGTGTCTCACTATCAATCTCTCTTAAAAAAAAAAATGCCCTAGGGATGGGAAATGGGATTTTTATTTTTTTTCCCTTCAAGCTTCTAACTCAAATGGATGAAAACTTGGTTTTAATTAAATGCAGAGAATAAAATGCTTCAAAAGAAGATCTTTAAAACAATACTGTTTAAGTTAAAGAAAGGATAGTCCCTGTGACAAGTTTCACATTCAGATGAAGAGTCTTTATACTTGCAATATCAGCAAAAAACACATTCTGATGAGTAATAGTTTGGTAGAACAGCTCATGACTTTAAATTATCAAAATCCAGTTTTGCAATTTTTAGTACAAAAAAAGCCCTTAATTTCTTTTTGGTGTAAAAAACCGCTTCCTTTTAAAAATTTCTATTATTTTTAGTTGGAAGTCAGGAGAAAGCACTATGCCACTCTCTAAAGCATTAAATCAAAACCTGTACATTATTTCCAAACATACAGATTTTTAACTGAAATATATTTCAAATGTGAAATGATTGTAATGTTTTTCAATTTTCTAATCAAGAGTGAAATATTGACTTTCTAAGAATGGAATGAACCTTGAATTATTAAAATAAGACTAGGCCAGGTTGTTAATATCAGAAAAAGTAGCATTTTTGCAGTCTTTGAGAGCCCACAAAAGAAGAACCTTTCCTGCGTACTTCTGGTTTAGTAGTGACCCATTGGTGTCTGTGCTGTAATTAGAATATCCTGCTATGAGTACTGCGTTCACAGGGTGGATTTCAATGCATGAGCTTGTTGTAAGTCATTGGCAAAAAATACAAAAAATAAAACAGTTCAGATACCTTGGGTTTTTTTAAGGGAAGGGTAAGTTCATAGTATGGTATAATGTGTTTTCATTTACTTAGTGAGCAATATATATATGATTCAGGGCTAGCCCATACAATAAATAACTGATGCAAAATGTGATGAAAAAGGAGCATTACAGAAAAAAAAATCTTAGTTATTTTATAAGCCAGAGGATAATCTTGTCTTTCTATCCTCAGAGAAGACTAAGTGAGAGAAAGACAATACTGAGAGTTGTGAGGACTGCAATCTTAACCTGAGTCAGTAATTAAAAAAGGTTAAGTAAGTCCTAGGGCCAGGGACTCTCTTTTCATGATAGCCTTGTAGGGTGTCTGCCACAGCAGGATTCCTCCTTCCCACTGGGAACTCAGGGTGATGCAAAGAGTTAAGCCAAAACTAATAATAGTAGGGAGAAAATATACAGACAACAAAAACATGAACACTCAATATGCAGAGTCTCTTTCTTTCTTTCTTTGGTCCTAAATATACTGTGGATCAGAGGAAAAAACTCAGCCACAAAACAACAGAAATATAACATTTGATGGGTTTGAACTGTGAGACAAGAATCTGTTGCTGCTTTGAACTCCACAGACCCATTTGCCTCAACCAGGTGGAAAACCCTTCCATTAAGTTGAGAGTCACCTTTGGAGTCTCTTAGTGTTTGCTTTCATCACATCAAGAAATTGCATGCAGAATGATGCATTGTGGATGAAAGATTTTTTCGTAGCTGGAAATTCTGTTGACCAGGTTAAGCTAACGAAAATCATATTTCTGCAATAAGTTTAAATAGAGATGTACAAAGTACATTATTGTGCTTGTAATCTATTAGAGAAACAGAGATATCAAAGAAAAAAAAAAGGAGAAAAATGTCTAAAGGAAAGGAACTGGAGGTGATATTTTATAGAAATTTTTGCTGTGTAAGGTGTGTAGGATCAGGTTTAATGTGGAACAGGCACTGTATTCAGGACAGTTAAATTCCAGCAGCACTGAGAAGTAGGTTTAAAATTTGCATATGTATGAAGGACCCTTGGATTCAGACTCAGAACAAGAAAACAGGAAAATTTTCCATCATGGAAAGATGTACTCTGAGTTTCTTTAGTAGCCATCTGTAAATATTGTTCAGCGTGGGTGAATCACAAGGTGTGAAAAGTCTACCCAAGACTTGACAAAATGACTGTTCCCAAATTCTGCTCAGGAAGCAGGTGTAAATTCCTAAAGCTAGAACAAGCACTTTTCCTGCATGAATTTGCAACCAATAGAGTCAATGGAGATTAGAAGATTTACCGATATAATCCTTACTGTTTTGTACATGGAAAGCTGTAACACCTAAGAGTCTGGGTAGAACATGGAGACTAATGATGAAAATGGTACACTGACTGACATAAGGGATATTTCTTGAATATGCCATCAATGAAATCTTCAATGAAAGTCCTTTGGAATTCTCTGATACAATGTGGGTTGACACCTTCTTCTACTGGAGACACAATCTCTGCTTCCTTAAATGGCAGATTCAGATATAGCAGAGTTGAAAAGCCTGCTTCCTGTGTCCCAAACAGCACAGTCCTCTGAACAAGGCAAACCCTCAGTTACTTTTCACACAGCCTGCACAACTTTGATCGTTTATATCAAACTATAATAATTTGTTTTCTTTCTTCCTTTTTTTCCCCTGAGCCTCACTTGCAAGAACTTCTTGTCAAAACTTTCTCTTTACAAGTAATAAAAGACAACATGCATTTCTTTTTCTTTTTTCTTTTTCTTAATTTCTAATTCTCATATTATTCTCTTTAGTTTTGGTTTTTTCCCCCTGCTTTTCCTGTTTATATTAATTGCAAAAAAAAAAAAAAAATTGAAAACCCTCTATCTCTGACATCTATGGCTGTTGCTCACAAATATCCAGTATTAGATTTGGGTGTACAGGAAATAAGCATTATATATCAATTAAACATATTTCTCAATTGTATTAAATGAGTTAGTAAGCACACTAAAACAATCATCTCAAAAAAAATTATCGCTTTCTTCTTGAGTAATTGAGATTGGCTAACTTCTGATGATTTTGCTGAGGATCAGTGTTTGCATAGCAGATGTAAACAGCATTGTCTGGATCCATGTGTCTCCAGATGACAATAGTGTCACTGTGCTCAGAGAAACCAGATCTGTACTTACAGTGATCCACAGGGCATGTGTATTTGCACTGGCCTATGGTGATGGGGGTGCAGTTACTTTGGATCTTATTCCCCTAAGATCTTACACACTGCCACTGAAATAAACAGAAACTTTGTCCCTCATCTAAGAAAAAACCCAAGAATGTTTGTGCATTTTGGCTTTTAGAATTTGATCTCCACAGTAGAGTCTGTGTCCCTGCAGTACCACTATGAGGGCTTCCTGTACAACAGCCAGGGGTATTATACACCCCTTAACAAGATATTTAACAGCCAATATGCCCAGTGTGGAGCCACACAAGGGCACCTGCAAGAAAATGCACATTGGGGAGAGGCCATAAGCAGACAGCCCTTTCCTTACATCAGATCCCAAACCCATGAGCTGTAGGGCTAACCAGACACCTGAAGCAGACACTGATAGAAAAAATCAGCTTTTTATTTTTTAAAAAATTGTCTAACCTCCACTAGCTTTCACTCAGTGCATTTTTACTCACTGGACTCCCAGTAGCTACTAGAACCAGTTTCTCAGATAAGTCTGGCATGGAAATTACTTTGAGCATGCAAAGCAGGGGTTAAACATGAACATCATCAGTACACTCACCACTGAGCTGCTAAGGATCTGCAGAACCTGTGCTCCTGAGTGATTAAAGGGTTAAATGCTGATGGTATGTGTTGATCTTAGGTATCTGAAACGTAAATGTCAGGGATGGATAAAGGGATCATGAATTTTAGACTAAACCCCTTCAATTCTACTAGTGTGGCCCTAAAATCATGGAGTAAGGGTTGAGTTTGTACTTTTGTTTTGTTTCCACTTTTGTTTAAGTGGAAGTCCATAAACATGGAACATTCTTAAAGTATCCTTTAAATCAGTTCACATATTTTGTCTATGCCAAGCCCAGTTATTTACACAGGAATACTTGCATTATGCTGAGTGTGAGCTGAGTCATTGTGAGAAGCTTTCAAATTAGATATTAATCAGCAAGCTCTACAGGCCCTAATTACTAGGTACCTGTGAAGCTGATACTGCATGCATGATGAAGGAGATAGCTGCACATCTTTCTCACCTATTCCTGTGAACATAGCCTGGGAATAGCTAAGTGAACAAGCTAACTCATTTAGTTGTACTAGAAAGCTAATATTGAGTTACCTAAGCTTCTGCACCCCAAAGGAAAAGCTTTTTTTTTAGCTTGGAGACATGTCATAACAGCTCAGGTAAAGACAACTAGCAGAGGCTTCACTGAGAAAGAGTATGTGTTCAGCAATGAATTTTTGACATGCAAATGTCTCAGTAGCATGTTGCACAATGCTCCTCCCCATGGAAATCAGTCAATGTAGTACAGTAACCTGTTCTGGCTTCTTTTGACTCTCCCTTTTTTATGATACAGTCAAAGAGGAATAACTTAGCATCCTTTGTTGTCTGAATGTCTAAACTAATTACAAACAGGCACTAAAGCTCTATTTGCTGACTTGGCTTCTGTCGACTCAGCTTGTTCAGTGTATAATGAACTGCTTTAAAATCAAGAGTACTTAGAGATGGTTTTGCATACACATTATATCTGATGTAACTGCAAAGATGTTATTACCTAGTCGGTTCTCCTCTACTTACACGATTTAGAAAACAAAGGATAAAATATCAGCCTTATCAATGGCCATACCCCCAGGAATCATCTGTAATTTGTACAACAGGATTTAAATTTCAGTGGCCATATTCTCTGCAGAGGCATAGTCACAGCTGGCACAAAATCCAAAAGGCTAAATCATCTGTATCGAATACTTGGATCTTAATTGGTATTATTATTTTCATATTCAATCTTAAGAATTCAACTTTTTAAATTCCTCAGGTATGGAACTCTCACCAAATGTGAGGGATATAAAGTTAGAGGAGAGCCTAAATCATACCTATCCCATTCTGCAACCCAGAGAACATCAGCTGTGCAGCTAGAAGGATCTCGTCAGGAAATAATGCTGGCTTGTGCATTTCTCTTATGATGAGAAGATTCCATTTCTAACACTCTTTTTTGTGTTGTTGGATCTGCTGAAGACTCTCACAGCTTGTGTGAATACAGCTTGTGTATATAGTGATGGAGATAACAGTTGCTATGTTTCTTTCCTTCTCATCCTAAAAATGATACTTCTGGAGACATCTGGATGACTTAGTAGACAATATTTGCAATTATCAGAAAGATTCTGATATTAAAACTATATGGGTATCCAAAGAACGCTTTCTAAAGTGCTTGACAAATTAAAAAAGAGAGAGGGAGTTTTAAAGAAAGCAATATTCATAATTACTCTATCTTTGGTTCACTCTGCTTCTGAAAATGTCTGGGTTTTCCTTGCAGAGAAGATGGCTAGGAATCCCAGGGCCTCTTTCCCTTCCTTTTTTCCTCTCTCCCTTCTGTCGTTCCATCCCTTCAACCCTTTCACCTTTCTTCCTTCATCTCTTCCTCCCTTCCTGTTCCTCCTGCCCTAAGCTAGGTGGGGAACACAATAAGAAGACCTCCTTGGGGTCTTGGAGCAGGAGGAGAGGTCCCTCACAGAGATGGCTGGGTGCCTTCCAGCCGGGAGTCAGCATTGGACTCTGCCTCCTCCCTCACCAAACAGGAGGGAGCTGAGCCAAGGGAAGAATGTTGCAATTTTCTGCTGGCTTCATACGTGGAAAAGTCTAACTCTTTCTTTTTTCCCAACTCAGATAAGAGGAGCTAAGAATCTGGCTGTGTTTTTATATTTTCTCCAGAGTTCTTTCCCTTTAGGTTCTTGGCTTCTAGGGCTACATGGCCAGCTCCTCCACAAAACTTGTGACAAGAGCACAACCAAGTCCGTTAAAAATATACTGGCTTGCCAAATATATGCATTTTTTGCTTTAATCAGAGCTATCTGGGTTATAAAGAGTTCCTTTAAAAAAGCAGGGATCCAGATCTTGAGATGAATGCATTTTATTAGGAAATATATGAGAATTTTAAAATGGATTTTATAATAAAAATATGCAAGCCACTATAAATGCAGTGATACTAGGTGGTGTCATTGGAATGTCATGCATTCTTATTCTTATGTGGCAGCCACAACATGAATGTAATTTATGTGGGGGATTTATAGTGTGCAGAAAAGAAATTGAAGGCACACTGTTTTTTGAAAACAAATCACAAACTCTTATTCTCCACTTAATCTATGCTGTAATTTCTGTAGCTCATTTAATTACCAAGAAATATTGTCAATCTCAGTTTTCACATCCTGAAAAGGGCAAGTGCAATTTGAGAAAACAAATTAAGTACTTCTAACATATTTAAATTCTCTTAGAAACCTCTAAGTGTTATCTTTGAAGGATTTTTTTCTAGAGTGAAGAGAGAGAAGGTACATAATTGTGAGTCTAATATTGTGTGGCTTTCTGGAGACTGTGGTTTGCTCAGTCGTTTACAATTCTGTGATTTTCTAATTATTATTGTACAAGAAGTACTACTTAAAACTGTCTCCTTCTACAGCATCATAAAATGAACTAACAATCCACTTTGCTGTAACAGCCTGAACACTTCCTCTGTACACACACATATAATTTCATTTTAAAGTATCATAATTTCCATAAATGTGTCTAAGTATGAAGATTCAGAAAACAAAAACATCTCTGGGTGGCTTTGCAGGGTGAAATAATTACAGCTTATTCTGTGTCTTTATTTGAGGCATGATATAACAAGGTACTGGGGTGAAAAGCCTTTTTAAGAGAGAAATGTCCACTGTCTTTCATACTAATCCTAGTTATATCAATATGGAGCATGTAGTACAGATGTAAGACATTCAGTATGCTACCCATTTAATCCCTTGCTTTGAGTAGATTCTATTATACTTAGTTTGACCATTTGCATGAACGTCCTTATCAAAATTATGTTGTTTCTAAAGACTGGATGAGGCACTTGAATACGTTTTCCCGTTATTCATCCATTTTTTGTGACAGTTTCACAAGGGCATTCCTGGATCAGTCTTGTCACAAATTATTTTGTAATCTAGCTGTCCAGCTGGGACATGTAGTCTCATTGTCGAATCTATGCTTTAACATTTAAAAAAGTTGGGAAATATGGGTCATCCCTCAGTCACAGAATGAGCCCTGGAAGCATGCTTGTGGATTGTGAGTATTTTCTCATAAATCTGTAGGGTAACATTTCCCCTATGGTTGCTTTCAAAAGAAAAAAAGAATTGTTCTGTCCTCTTTTCCTTTTCTGCTTTCCTGTACCCCATGCTGTTTTTTTCTCAAATAAAATGGTCAGCTATACTCCTTCAGGAGATGGCATAAGACTACTTTGTGGACTAAGGCTCACACCCCACAGTGGGGAGCAGGGTTCAGGTCCTAAACATACCCAGGATTTTTTAACAGCCAAGCCAGTGTCTGACAACGGATTTCCTTCATGGATTTCCTTCTCAGACATTCCCAGGTCTAGGGAGGCAAGTCAGCTTGCTGGTTGTCTCAGTGCACAGCACTGTAGCACTGAAGCATCTTTCAGCGTCTCGGTTCACCATCTGGCAAGGGGCAATTATTGCCTAGTTATAGCTGTGCACGGAAGAAAGTATCAATTGCACAAGTACCACAGCAACAAAGGCAAGATGGAAGAGTATTAGTTTGCAGGGATTATAATGAAGACAGCAAGAAAAAAAATCAAAGGAATAATCTGAAAAACTCCTGAATGAGGTGAGGACAAAAGATAATTCCTCTCTCCTCTTGCTTAACCATAAATGCATCAATCCCAGAATAAATAAACCTCAATATTTTCTTGAGAAAACACTATCTAATCGATGTAAAAAGAGCTTCTTGGTTTGCTTTATGATCTTGAAGGTCAGCCATTTACATTTTATTTGTTGACTTTATAGGGTTTTCCTAGTGTACTTGTAGTCCTAACATAGGTCTCTAGGTCCTAACATAGGTCTGAAGAAGTGGTAGAATATCAAAAAGGAAAAAAATCCCTTTTCCTCTATGAGTACTAAAACATAGATTTTGGGGGGAGTAAAAGAAGACAGTTTGTGAGAAACTGTGAACACTGCTTGGCTAGAAAAAAAAAAAAGGTTTGTCTAATTGCTATTTTCAAAGTAATCTGCTTGTGTTCTACTTGTCAGATACTCAGTTGTGACTGTCATTCAGGTTGTAATTGAGCTGGCTTAGCATAGAGAAGTGGATGTGAAACCTGCTTTGATTTCCAAGAGCCAACAATACTCTGGCCCAAGGCATTGGGAATAAAAGAAAAAAGACACTCCAGCTTTATCAAGTGGAACTTCAGACTCTTCAAATATAAAGTCTGCAAAGTAAAAAGATTTTATTTCCTTTTTTTCTGTTTATTTTTTTCTTTGTTGCTCTATAGGCCTGGACCTATATTCATTCAAGCCTTAGAATCTTTATCAGAGGCAAATAAGCCCTGAAAAATACTTGGTTTGGAGGTTTTTTGTTAAGACTAATTTTCATGTTAAAAAAGGAAAAATATAGCCCATTTTAATAAATATCATTTCCAAAGCAGAGGGCCACAAAGAGAAAACAAGCAAACAGACAAAGAAGTGTGGATTTACCATGGTTTGATGCTTTTGTTTGGGATAAAGTTAATCTCCTTCAGAGCAGTGAGAATGGGGTTTTGCTTTGGGTTTATGCTGGAAACTGTGTTAACAAGCAGGGGTGATTTAGATACTCCTGAGCTTCCAGGCCTTTTCTGCCTCTTACCCCACCCACCAACAAGGGTGCTGAGGGTGCATGAGGTGCTGGGAGGAGACACAGCCAGGACAGCTGACCCTAAATGATCACAGGGATATGCCATACCATGTGGCATCATGCCATATGTATAGATGTACTCCATATGTACATGTGTGTCTATATATATGTATATGTGTGCATATATACATAAATATTCCATATAATGCCAGCATATAAAGCTGGGGAAGAAAAAGGAACAGGAGGATGTTCAGAGTGATGCCATTTGTCTCCCCAAGTCACTGATGTACTGAATGGATCTTTGCTTTCCTGGGAATGGCGAATTCCTGCTTGCCTGTGGGAAGTGTTGAAACCACACCTTCAAAAAATGATCTGTGCCTGTGCCATATGCACTGAAATGCTACACTTTAAACCCAAAGGTCTCAATTCAGTTGAAGAACAATCTGTTGAAAACCTGAGCAGCCAAAAATTGCCAATTTTCATCAGTCATAATCATCTTTAGTGGCAAAACAGTAATCCTTCATTTTCTAACCCCTTCCAAACTTCCCAACAGATGTGTTAATTAAATATAGTGGTTTTAGAGATGCAAATGCCTGTCATTCACACAATGCCCACAAAGCCACATAAATAAAGTTACATTAATTTACTTGGATTCTGGTTCAGAAGCAAAATAATGACTTGTGGGACATCATGCATGTCATAATTGCTAGACCCATCAGCTTAAAATTGTTTCTAAAATGCATCATCACTCTGGAGTGTAACATTTCTGTGAATAAACTCCAGTGATGAGGTAGTTCTCACTGTGGGCCATGAGAGCTAAACCAGAAATCTGTTCTTCAGAGAAAGAGCATCAGTCTTTCTAATGTTTGATGAAAAAAGAAGTGGCTGTCAGAAAGAATTAAAAAAGAGCTGAACTCAGAAATTACTTAAAGAGTTTCTGTGTCATGAGTAATGTGGAAAGAGAAGCTGAGTAGCCAGAAAATAACTTTGGTTTTGTATGTTTTGAGTTGTAACAAGCAAGAGTAAAAGAGGTTTGAGTGGATAATCAGGGACATAGGGGAAAAACTAATGTAATTAATTTATACACTTACTTTTTTCCTTTCCTCAGTCACTTGATTCACTATAAAACCAAGCATAGAAAGTTTTCTTTATTGTGGTTTTGAAACACACCAGCTTTGCTTCCTGAGAACGAGGATATGGAAGATTTGTCAAAGCTTCATCTGGCATCTGTGGTTGTGCCATTTCTATTTCTATTCCATCCTGTTTCTGAGGTTGCTGATGGCCATCTCTTAAACAAGGACAGACACAGAGACCCAAAAGAATGTCATGAACTTAAATGGCCAGAACCAATCCCAACAGTATTCAGGTCTTACAGTGTGATTGCTGTTTCAGTTGTTAACCTGAAAATACAAAAGCAAAATAAATAATAACAATATTGAAGACATTTCATTTAAAATCTGTCCACAAAAACCAGCATTTCTGCTTGCCAAATACTTTTTATTTGCACAAACTCTGCTATTCAATTGAAATTTTAGTGGGGAGAAAAGATGAAAGGGAGTGAGAGGGGACCTTGCACTTTTAGGCTAAATAAAGAAGGTTTTTCTTCATGCAGGGTACCTTGTGGTGTTCCCATTTATTTAGAAATTCTCAGGTTAGAGTGTGTGTTGTTGAGGAGACAAACATCTCACCCAGGTTCAGCCTGTCTGCCTGCCATTAGCGGGCTCCCTGCCTGGAGTAGGTTGAGAACAGCTGTCCTCTTCCAGGCTCGGTTTTGCTGAGAGTTTTCCACTCCAGTTACTTGTCACCATGCATCCCCTGAGGCTACTGGTACCCTACACTGTCTGGCTGAGTACATCTCCAACACACTCCGAGGGCAAAAAACCACAACAGGTTAACTTCTAAAGTTTAAATGGGACATAATTGCTAATTTTACTTCAGCATATTAAGACATTTTCCCACAAGGAGTTCAGCAGGTATAGTGGAAAAGAGGCAATTTTCTCAGCAGGCGACAAGAGAGCAGCTTTAGATGAGGGCTGTTTTTTTTTCTCTGACATAACAGCTTAAGGCATTATTTTGTTTACTACATCAGAATCAAAACCAAACATTCATGCAAGCAAGAAATGCATGTATCCCAGGCAATTTAGTTTGCATGACCAGGTTTTGGTAGTGGAGGGGGGCTACAAGGGCGACTTCTGTGAGAAGCTGCTAGAAGTTTCCTCCATGTCAAGCAGAGCCAGTCTCTGGAAGCTTCAAGACAGATGTGCCAGTTAGAAACTATGGTAGCACCTTTGCGATAGGTGTTATACATAAACATATTAAAGGTAAAAAAAAAAGTTATTGCACAGTTTTAATTGCAGCCAGGGAAGAGTGGAGTGAGAATATGTGAGATGAATTACTCTGCAGACACCAATGTCAGTGCAGAAGGAGGAGGAGGAGGAGTTCTGGGCACCAGAGCCAAGGTTCTCCCACAGCCCCTAGTGCAGGCCATGGTGAGGCAGCTGTGCCCTGCAGCCCATGGAGGATCACAGTGTGGCAGAGATCCATCCTCAGCCCCTGGAGGAGACCCACACTGGAGCAGGTGGATGTCTGAGAGGAGACTGTGACCTCATGAGATGCCCACGTTAGATCAGAGTCCTGATAGGGATCTGCAGACCCATGGGGAGAGGAGTCCATGCTGGAACAGGTTTCCTGGTAGGATTTGTGACCTGGGGGATGAACATTGAAGCAGCCTGTCCTTGAAGGACTGCACCCCAGGACAGGGTGACTCACACTGCAGCAGTTTGTGGAGAAACCTTGGCTGTGGGATGGGCTCACGTTGGAATAGTTCATGGGAGACTGACTGTCCCCTGTAGTAGAGACCCCACACCGGAGCAGGGGAAGGACTCTTCTCCCTTAGTGGCAGCAGGAACAACGCGTGATGAACTGACCATAGCCCCCATTCTCTGTCTTGTGCTGCTGGGGCAAAAGATGTAGAGCTCAGAAAGGGTTGAGGCAGGTGGAGGTGTTTTCTTAAGACTTAGTTACTTCTTGTTAACCTCCTCTGATTGTGTTAGTAATAAATTCAATTAATATCCTAGAGTCTGTTTTGTCCATGGTGGTAATTGGTGAGTGATCTCTGGTGGTCCTCTTCTCAATCCATGGACTCTTCATTATATTTTCTCTCTCCTGCCACTTGTGGAGGGGAGTGATAGAGTGGCTTTGGTGGGTACCTGGCATCCAGCCAGGGTCAAGCCCCATTTGAGCTGTGATCCCAGCACACAAAAATCCAGCATCTCAAAATCTCACTAGAAGAACCCAGACTACAGGTTGGATGATACTCCTACCATTCCATAAGGTACCCACTTAACCAGTGACTGAAAATGTTTCACATACCCTCACTGAGGAGAGAGAGAATTACATGATGGAAAGATAAAACAATTTTTGGAGAGTTAGCAAGAGATATTCCTTGTGCACTTTGTGTATTGCTTCAGCCTTATAAAAGATTGTTTTTCTGAACTTCATGCAATTTTTAGAAAGGCCAGTTTTTGTTTGACTTTTGGAAGAAACAGATTTCAACATGTGTCAAGTACTTTTAAACAAAATTCATCAGAAAAGATAACCTTAGACCTCCATTCAATATCTTAACATGCAGAGACCCTTTGATTCAAGTGATACCACTGTGAAATTGTATTTTGTATAATTTCCAGGAGCAAAGTATAAATATTTCCAGCAAAGCATTCTTAATGTAAGTTTTGTTTTCTAAGTGTGTTTCTTCCTTTCTGGATCTTGTTCCTGTCATAGGAAACCTTTTCTGTTTTAATGGTAAAAACAAAATGGATGGATTCCACAGATTTTCGTTTCACCCACTCTGCAAACTCACAAAGCCATAATATAAGGCATTTGTGACGAAGTGTCAAGAATAATGTCTGAGAACCCCTTGCTACAATATCATCCCAGAATACTATTTCTGTCACTTCCTGTTTCTCACCATGCTGAAAAGAATTGTAAACATGACATTTCTCCTACTATTTGTGCACTTTTAAATTCTGATCTCAGCAGGAGCCAGGAAAAGAACAAGTCCACAAACCTAACTACTGCACTCTAAGGGAAAATGACATTCGCCACAATGACCATTTCATTCATTTAGACTTATATTTCTGTAAAAAATATTATTATTCAAGGCTTAAAAGGAATTTTAAGATCATGTGACTTTTTTCTGACATCTGTCTTACAATAGGGTGAAACAGATCCTAGATGTGTTTATTTCTTTCCGCTGAGTAAAATGTTGTGACGATCCCTGCTGTACATGTTTACATGTCAGATGTATTAATTTGGTCAGTTAATCCCTTTTCCTTTGTTTACCTGCCAGTAGATACATCAGTCCCTTTATTAATTTTTGCCTTTATGCATCTTGTAATGAACATATTGCATCAGTTGAGAAAGATACCTCTATTTGTTGTATAAAATATTTTTCAAATACTGAAGACGTTACAACACCTTGCTTACTCTACAGCTAAGCAAAGCATCTAGCCTCCACTGAGCAATCTCCATCCTGCAAACCAATACATATTTCAGCTGTGTTAGTCTTTCTGTACCACAACACAGTAGGAGAATCATATGATTTTTCTGTTTGGAAATGACCTCTAATTAGGATCATTGAGTCCAATCATTAACCCAGGACTGAAATTCCACCAATAAACTTTGTCCCTAAGCATCATATTTACATGTCTTTCAAATGCCACCAGGGATGGCACTTTCACCACCTCCCTGAGCAGCCCATTCCAATGACTGACCACACTTTCAGGGGAAAAATTTTTTTCCTAATATCCAGTATAAACCTCCACTTGCACAACTTAATGCCACTTCATCTCATCCTATTGCTTCTTACCTGGGAGAAGGAATTGCCTTGCCACAATCTCCTTTCAGGGAGTTGTAGAGAGGAATAAGGTCCCCCCTGGGCCTCCTTTTCTCCAGGCTAAACAGGTTCAGCTCTCTTAGACACCCCTTATAAGACTTGTGGTCCAGACCCTTCATGAGCTTCATTGCCCTTCTCTGGATTCACTCCAGCTCAATGTAGTGAGCAACCCAGAAAACAACACATGATTAAAGGTGTGGCCTCACCAGTGCTGAGTACAGACAGATGATCACTACCACAGTTTTGCTGGCCACACTGCTGCTGATAATAGCTATGCTTCCTTTAGTAATTTATAATTTTTGTTATTTATTTAGAAATAAAGATATATTTTTGTCATCCACGATTCTCTCTCTTTTACATGGCTTCAGTGCCAGATTACATGTTGCCAATTCCACGTTGTGAAGAAGAGTCTTAAATATATTTGACATGCTCATAGTGTAATTTCTAAATGAAAGTGTCTTCTCTCATTAATTTAAGTGAAGTCAGAAAAATGACCCAAAGAAGAAAAGGTTGGCTTATGACTGACAAAACAAAGCTGCAAAAAATTGCCCCTTGTTGCAAAAGATGTTAGGAATGGTCACCCAGGGTTTGTTCAGTCATACGGATCAAATTCTGCAGCTCCTGGTAATCAAAGAAGAAATTTCTGCAAAGCAGGTTTTCTCCATTAGGAAGGACATTCCTCTGCACAGTCTGTCTACCGTAAGAGAAGAGTTTCCCTGTGTTTAATGTGGAAGCAACTGTGTGATAAAGGTTTCAGAAGATAAAATCTGGGTAAAATGACCCTAAATATCTTCATTGCTACCGATTGATTTATGCATAAAAATAAATGGCTGTATGTTATATTAAATAATAAAATATTGGCCAGTTAGGAAAGGACTCTGGTATTCTTGGGAAGATTTGAATGTAATCCAAAACCAATACGTGGAGTTGACTGTTTGCAACTTAATTGCAAAACACATTTCCGTAGTAGATCAGAAATAGAATGCTTGAATTTGTACAATTCCTGACTGAATTTACAGTATGCTAGGACAGATGCTTCCTCCTGTTTTTGAAGCACAACTAAAATCCTGAGCTGGAAAACAGATAAAAACAAAAAGTGCTTATCTCCATGCTTTTTATTTTTTTTGTTTGTCTAAAGGTAATGGTAACTTTTTTAGAACATTTTTGATAAATAAGTAAAGTAACCATTCTGTGGTGAAAAAGGACCAAGCAGCCATGGCAATTTTAGTCCTGGTGATATTATGGCCACCAAATTAGTAGAGAAAACTGCGACTGCATTTCTTAAACGTGTGGAGGGAAGTCACATGCAGTTGGAATGTCTCTGCAATCTGGATTTGCATTCAATCATTTGACTCTAACTATAAGTTTTCCACTAATAAAAGTTCAAATGGTTCAGATTGGCTTCTGTTACAAAGAATGTACTTAAATCTTGGCTGTGATGACATTCATGGGCATGGAAATATGCTTTACATTAACTTAAATTTCTAGAAAATGAAAACACTTAGAAACCTTTCTCCTTACTGAATTTTTAAAATGTTGCTTGGCTACTTTTTTTTTCCTTTTCTTTTTTTTTCCTTATTTTTATTCTTTTCTAAAAGTGCCTGGATATCTTAAATATATTGAAGTAATGGAAAATATAAATTTTGGATACAATATTTTAACTTGAACTCCAATATTTATATCAAATGGTGATAATTGTAATAAAATTAGGACAAATTTTACTGATGTGAAAATCTCAGAGTATTTGTTCTTGAGTGATTTGTGGTTTTGCAGCCTCAGTGTTGGTGTACCCCTTTTAATATATACAAGAAAGTTGACTGTGAAGAAAGTCAATTAACAGATTTTAGTGTTTCCAAAACATAGTATAAATCTATGTGGAACTTATTCACTTAAATAGTGGAAACTAAGACTAAAATTAATCTTAAAAATTATACATTCAACTTTTCAAATTTTATTCTCTTTACAAATTTTAGAAAATACATTTTTGATAGAGGAAGTTTATGCCTTTCAAGTAGTGAAGAAATGAATCTGGATGGGCTATACAATATCCCAGTTCAGAGTTTCTCTGATCAGTCCACTTGTTTTTATAGAATGTTTATGATACTTCTCAGTTTTTGAGGTAGACATTTGAGTACTACAAAACTACAAAGAGTACAAAATGTAAGGAAAGAAAGACATTTAAATACAGTGTTAGCAAGTGAGTCATATTCATCCTAACTACAAACCAGATCAAACCAAACCAACCCAAAACACCCAACCAAACAACTCCTCCCTGGAAACTCCTCCTGAAAGTAATGAAACAACAACAAAATCCAGCAAACACAAACAAGCAAAGAAACTCCAAAACCAACTCAACAAACCCTTTTTAAATTTCTCCATCTTTTTCCTATTAAAATCTGAAGATATGGTTCAGTAAAGGGCCTAATTATGTGTTGAATTGATAAATTCCATGAGATTACATATGGGATTAACCGCTTTAATCTATCCAGCACATAATCCTTTATGGTTGATTTTTAGTGTGTTTGTAATAGGGCCAAAAATATTTTAACTGTCCTATTTAATTTTGATATGCAATATGTAAACGTGGTGGTTGAGTTAAGAATCTTAATAAAATTTATAGAATTTATTATCAAAACCTGTGAAATATTTTTAAGTTCACCAGTTGTGAATACAGAACTGTATAGGGTTACTCTAAGCCTATTGCTGAGCATTTATTAATTGTTTTGTAAAATAAAAAAGATCTGCATAGGTTCAAATACAAGAAACAAATTTTAAAAATATATAATGAAATTTTCCTCTGTCAATTTAAAAAGCAGTCATCCCAAAGTAACCAAGCACTGTTTAACTGGCTTGAATTGATTGCTTAAATCACTACTTTATTGATTAATTATGTTTCTACATTCATTACACCAAAAAGGGTCTCATATGGATTTTACAAAGGTTAATTACATCCTAACTCCAGAGAAGTATCACTTCTCACAGAAAGAAATCCAACATGAAGCAATACAAAATAGTTGAAGATAAAATCAAAGATCAGAAGTGAAAAACTGACTTACAAAGTGAAAATGTAACTTTCAGGTAGGATAACAAAATCAACCCTGTCCCTACAGATGCCAAAAAATTCTTCCTTATCTACCAGAAACCGATGTTCAATCTTTGACCCAGTCTCTTTCTCATTGTAAATCCATCTGAAATTTTATTGTTTTATCCTGTAGGTCCCTTCCAACTCAGCATATTCTGTGATTCCATTTTTTAATGCTCTTTCCCTGACATTCTTGTACTCTCCAATTCTTCAACACTTTGGAATTTTATGTTCTGTGTTTGATACTTGAAAGTTGGAAAGAAAACACAAATTGCAACCCAGCAGACTGCAGTTCTCACACTTTCCTGGCACATGAATTTGGTTTCATAAGTACTGCATGTGTATGTGAGCACTGTATATCTTCACAGTGCTAATTTAAGGGCAAAATCCCCAAACATTGATATGAGAAATGACCTGAAGGTTAACACAATGATCAAAAGAAGTAATGATGATCAGCAAAAACTGACTCTCACTGGGATTTGTTACATATTGAGAAATTCCATTGGTGTGGTGTCATTTTAACTTTAAATTGTTGAAAGATCTAGAAGAAAAAGTACAAATATGTTAGCGAATTCACAGTGAATTTCCATACAATATCAATCTGCAAAAAAAAAGACAACACAGAAGATTACAAAGTCCCAGAGCTGTTAGCACATGCATAGGGAACAACATTAGTCAAGTATAAGCTGAGAGACATAAAGACATAATTAGAAGCCCTGCACAACTGCACAAGAGAAATTGGAAAACAAGAATGCCAAAAGAAGTTCTGAGGTTATACTTGACAGCAAAGAAAGTATAGTAGGATTTTACATCGTGATATGGAAGAAAATAACCAATGCAATTTTAAAATGTCTCTGTAGAGAAATCATGCCATGGAAGAGGAATATAATACCTATTTACCTTATCTTGCAGGATATATACTTGGGGCAGTTAGTTAAAATTTGAAACTGCGCTATCAATAAAAAATAAATAAATTGTGACTGGGCTGTTTACAGAGATTAAAAAAAAAGGCAGTTAGAAGTAAAACTAACTAATTAACTTGAAAGACACAATAAATAGCATTGAATACAATGACACTGTTAGCTCACTTTAAAAATTCCTGGTTCTGATATTCATTTCTAGATGTGGATGAAATTCTGTGGTTGAGATTTTATTTTCTAGGAACATTTTTTAATAGGGAATGATAATATTTTTGAGAATAATACGAAAACTGAAAATTTTAACTCATCGTTTGGTATTAGTAGTGAGAGAAATATGGCACGGAACCAGGAATGTGCAAACAAATAAACCCGTATTTAGAAATCAGTCTTTTTAGTTGTCATTTTTATTTTCTCTGTGTCTGTTTTCTGAACAAAAAAAGAAAATAATTTAAATGCTTAGTACCTTGAAGTAGAAAATCCTGAGAGACTCCCGTAAACTTACTTTACTGAGGTGATAATCCACTGCTCTGATGGGAATAGGCATGATGACATGCTGAAAATACTAAGGGTGCATCAATATCCAAACATGAGATGATGTTGATTAAACAAGAAGGTTAGGATTTGGATTCAAGAACAGATATGAAAACAGGGAAATTAGGTCAGAACATTAGGGGGAAATTGTCAGAAACAACCAGTTGGTGGTTTAATAGTGTCTGAAGGTGTAAGGACTCTGATCAAGTGTCTATGGATAAAGCCTAGCACACTCTACATGAAAATGTGTACATCGTAATAAAAATAGTAGTTTTCAAGAAATCTTCCTTGGGAACATTTAAAATTAAATTTTCTGCAACACTGATATCTTTATGGTGAATGGCAGTTTTTGCACTGGACAGAGAAGGAAATGTATTCCTTTTTCACTATAAATGTCTGGGGTTTTGTGAAGAAAAATTGCTTTTAAAAATTGGGCTTTCTGAAGAATGTGGTGTCTGTTATCAACAAGGGAGATTGTTTCCCTTCCTCACTTAGTATTTAGTCAGTGTAGCAAATAATCTAGATGTTTGTGTGATAGATGCAAGATTGTGTAGTAGATGCAGCCATAGATGGTTCTGCTGCAGAAAAAAGAATGGTAAAAACAAATGAAAATCAAATATCATGTCTGGATTATGTTGTAGATACATATGCTAGTTTTCATATCTGAGAGGAGGAGGAGGGAGAGAAATTCAGCCAGAGAGGCCAAATTCCTCAAATAAACAGGAAAAGATTGTGGTTTCACCTGAGGGGGAAGAGAGTGCCTTGGCTTCCCCATACTAAAATATGTAATTCATCACTGCCCAGCATGCCCTGTGATCATGCTACTTCAGATGACATTGCTGGAGAAACTTCAGGGGCAAACCAAATTACTGACAGCATTACAGTGTCGTGTCCTTTCACTGTCACTCTATCCTTGGCACTGGTGAGGCCGCATCTCAAATCTTGTGTTTGGTTCTGGTGAAGGGTCTGGAGCACAAGTCCTGTGAGGAGCAGCTGAGGGAGCTGGGGGTGTTTAGCCTGGAGAAAAGGAGGCTCGGGGGACACCTTATTGCCCTGTACAGCCACCTGAAAGGAGGCTGTAGTGAGGAAGGAATCAGTTTCTTCTCCCAGGTAACAAGTGACAGGATGACTGGAAATGGCTTCAAGTTGTGCCAGTGGAGGTTTAGCTTGGATATTATGAAAATGTTCTTCCCTGAAAGGGTGGTCAGGCATTAAAACAGTCTGCCCAGGGAAGTGGTGAAGTCACCATCCCTGGAGGTATACAAAAAGCATGTGGATGTGGCACCTGGGGACCTGGTTTGGTGGTGAACAGGGTGGTGCTGGGTTTATGGTTGGACTGGATGATTTTACAAATTTTTTCCAACCTTAATGAATCCATTATTCGTCTTGAGCAAGAACAAGCACATGTGCTTTTTTTGTGAATTTGTCTGGATTTTTTATTCTTAAAAGTGGTTCTTTTAGGATGTTCAGCTCCTGAATAAATATTTAGGCACCTTATCATAGACTGTTTGTTTTCAGTTTGCTGTGTAAACGTTCTGTATGGGATACACAGCTCAGGGGCCATGAAAGTGAGCAGCTGAGAGGTGAGCTGTTCATGTGCCTTGGCCTGGCTGCTGCTGGAAGGGTCAAGGTAAGCATCCTAGAGGGGTGTAAAATACTCTGAGAATAGAGAACAGGCTCAAAGCTAAGCCTTACTCATAACAAGGAAGTTAGACTCTTGGAAAACAGAAGGAAAGGAAAAGGCCTACCTTACAAAAATACTGCTATAAAGACAGTGTCTCTCTAGTAATTTAATTTATTGTACTGGAAGCACTGAACTTTCTGCATATATTTCTGTATTTCTGTGTTCTGTATTTTCTGCTTAAATTTATGGAATGAGAAGTTGTTTGGGATTTTTTAGTTTTGGTTTTATTTAATTTAAACAATTATGGTTTTAGATACCAGTGTCAGTGTCATCAGGTGCAATCATCCCAAAGGAAAAGCAGGGAGTATGTAGTTCCACTCTGGTCACTATAGAACACCATCACATCTCAGTGAAAGTTTTCTGATGTTTACATGTTCCAAGTTCTTATGACTCACATTGACTTTGCTGTAGTTTTTGAAACCTAAGTAATTAAAAAAATTAAGTGCATTTTCATCAACTTAGTCAAGGTAGATTTTTGGGCCCATCTCTGGGTATGTAGACTTGAGGTACTTGATCTGAATTTGAGAGGCTCATTTTTATTGACTACCAGGGATGATAAAATGCAGTGGCTTTTACTCTTGAATCACCTTTCCATCCACTGAATAATAAAAAGTCATTTTAATGAAGAACTCTGACTGATTTATCTGAGCAGAAATCTGAGCAGAAAGATTTAACACAATTATCTCCTCACGTTCTGCGCTTCACCTGTCAGCTTTCTTGGAAGAGGTAGAAGAAGGCAGCTTGTTCTGCTTTCAGTTTGTGCAAAATTAGTCTTCATGTTCATAATTATTCTGCTGCATAATTTCACAGGCAGCAAAGAAATGTCCCCACAAGTTCTTTGATAGTGACTTTGTGTGGAAATCCACCATGCTTTGTTCATGGTGCTTGATTAATGTCCTGGCTCACATAGCAGTGTTAGTATATCTCTTTTTTTGAAAAGACCATAACTATTAACACATGCGAGTGACTATTATTTTAGCAAGTTGTTTACTTTAAAATGAGCCTTTATTCCCAAAATGCTCAAAATCAACTTCCTTAGAAAAGTACCCGTGATGAGAGAATAAATAAGAAGGACACATGCAATGAAATCACTGGTGGATCAAAAGTTGCTTCAAATGTTCTTCAGAATAATCAGGAAGTGCTAGCAGATTTCCAGGTAGTAATAAGTATTCTTGATCCTCAGAGAGTAGCAGCTCCAGTGAAACACAGCAGTAGGTGTACACACATATATAAATATTCAAAGTCAAGGCGGTGAGTTAGCCATCTGAATCTCATTGAAGATAATGAGGAACACATGGCCAAACCCTTCTTTGCAACATGGAAAATTTATCCTAGTAGCTCTACGTAACATGAAAAAAATGTTAAATGATGAAACATTGCAGCTTTTAAAGACTTTTTAAATGCAAAACACATCTCAGTCAAGTCACTAAAAAATTGTAAAAACCCCATAAACATCTTGGCTGTGCTTAAAGAAATTGTAACAAACATCAATCACTGTAATTTAGAGAGATAATCTCCATTTCATGTTAATGAACTAGACAAAGGATGCTTTACTGTCTACCAGCAATACATGCTGCTTGTGTCTTTTAGACAAGATACAATATAAGTAGGAAATCTTGGGGAAATTTTGGCTTTTGCAGAATTTGCAATTACAAGAGGATGAGAAAAAGTGCCATCGGGGCATGAATTCAACAATGGTACCTAAGTAGAAACCATTTATCCCAAAAATTACAAACCAGTTATAAACTGAATGCTTAAATCAATACTAACATACATATTTTTTAAGGCTGGCATAGGCACAGACACCAGCTGCAAGAGAAAATATTGCAAGTTCAAAAGGTCCATTATATAAACAGAAATCTAAGGTGAAAACTCACCCTGTTGGAGTGATGCAGAGTTTGAAGAAGTGAAATTACTTCAAGTGGGGAATGTTTTTTGCTCTTTGCATGGTGTATATTATTCTACCTTTTAAGTGTCATTTTTTCAAGACTTTGGAAAAGAAAGAAACCAGAAAATGTTTTCTCTTTGTTTTGCTTTTATTGTAGTGTGAGGAGAACCCCAAATTTTGCAGGACAAAATGGATGATTATTGCAGCTTGGAACAAGATAAGTGAAAACATAGAGGAGAGGAGTGCATCTGTGTATGTCAGTCAACAGACAGCCTTTAGAATGAGTCAAATGACAGAATATGTGGAAAGTGAGAAAAGCCCCACAGCTCTGGATAAACTTTCCCATGTGCTCATTTCTATTACACCTCAAAACTGACAGACTCTTCAGCAGGGTTCAGGACATATCAACTCATCTGAATTGAAGCATGAGGTTTCCAGCATTCAGCCTGGAATCTGTAAGAGCTTCTCAAAGAGAAACTAATTTCCAGCAGTTTTGGTCCTTAACCAGGCAACGTCTGTAAGTTGTGATTGCTTTTAATTTCACTGGGAAGATCAGCTCATGCTTAAACACGTGCTGTGCAAACAATGCAGAACCAAAACCATTTTAAAATGAGCAAAGTTTAAGGGCTTTTCCCACAGAATTTTACAAGATATGTAAGGGGTTTAATTTATAAACTGATCCCTGGATTGAGTTTCTTGTCCTCTGTATGCACTAAGAATATATATGTTCAAATCATGATTTTAATTTTTTATCCATCTAGTTTCTGATAGTATGACTCTGGTCATGCAGGCATGCAATGAGTTTATGGATGCTATTTCTCTGAGATATATATATACATACTGTACACTTCAGCCACAAGGAAGTTCAAAGACAGGGAAAGTTGACTGCCATGACCTTTCTTTTTGCACTGCAAAGCCCTTAAACTTTTGTCACTTTGGTAGATAGACAATTTTTTTTCCCTGGGTGGTGCAAATTTTAGCCAGGTTTCACTTTGATAAGTGATATTTTAACAAACTATTTAACATCTCTGGACATATGAAAAAGTTACAACAGACAGAAAGCTCTATTCATGCATATAACAATGTCCTTCTGATGGCACAATTCTTACTAGAGCATAGGTTTAATGATATCAGCTATAAGCAATTCACTAGTGATCTGACACCCTTTGCTTTTTAGTTAGTAATTTTCATGTGTCTGGTTCTACTCCTCTGTTGCTCTCCATTTATAAAAGAGAAGCACTTTGCTCAGGAAGCAATTTTTTTCTTTTTTAAATTTAAGACATTTTCCTTTAGCTTTTGAGTTCCTCATACTCAAAAATAAAATGTGTTTGAAGTGTGCTGAGCTGAAGTTGTGAACTGTTTGGACACATGATTGTGGATTTGGTGGAAAACCTAACATTTTTCTTAGTCAGATGGAGTATGATTTTTCCACTTTGCTTTGGCAGACACCTCACACCGCAGTGCACGTATGCTTTCCCAAAATTACTTACTACCAGTTGTAAAGCGTTGGTCTTTATTTTGAAATTAGGTTTCCATAATGTATGTAATGTAAGATGTAAAATTACAGAGTACTGAAACTGCTGTAAGAGTACATTTAATCTTTGACCTATACAATAAACTGTCGCTTTGAGACTATAAAAATTCATTTAAGCCCCAGATTATTGTCAGGGAGACATGTCAGACAAATAAACAAATGAAATCTTTTTTGCTGGGTGTTTATATGATGACTGGATACAAGCTTTGTCTCATTGAAATATGCAGAATCTTCCTCACCACCTTTGCTTCTTCCAAACATAAAATGTTAAAAATCTCAGCCACTGAAACAGAAACATGCACATGATTTCATGCCACAATGACAAGGATTTGATTTCTTTCCCTTAATAGAAGTTAAAGCTGTCAACATCTTTTCTCTTGAAAAGTATCTCCAGTTAGCACATTGCTTTCATGTTTTACAAGATCTCCTTTTCCATGCTATTCTTATTTTTCTGGGCATTCAGAAATCAATATTTTCCTTTGGTAACTGTGTGCAACAGAAAAAGCCATAGGAGGAGGAAGATGAGGAAGATGGTTTATCAGACAAAAAATAGGAGAAGTCTACTTAAACCATGAGGGAAACTGATCCTACAGGTATCAATTAAGTAGGGATAAGCCCTTGTACATGTGTCAAGGCATACATATCACACACACATATGTGTTTAGTGTCTTTCACCATGCCCTAAGTTTTATGAACCCTAAAAATTCATGCTCCAGCCTGGTTATCCTGTGTTATCCAGGCAGGGTGATCTCAGTCCATAGCAGTATCTAACTCAGTGATATCTGAGTAACTGTCATTTGCTATCTTGGGTTTTTTGAATGTATTTGACTAGGTTTTGAGGGCCAAAAGGCAACTCTGTGGTCTAATATCTTCAGCCTAATATGGACACACACACACAGAAAAAAAAGATTACTGTCTTGATCTTCTATGAACTGAGATATGAAAGCTGGGAAAAGTTTATAGATTGTAGATGGGAAAATTCTGGCTATTTCAGAAAAGACTTTGTGGTACATATGCAAAGTACATACATCCCCAGATCCAGCAAATACCAGGAGATGTATTTATGCAGTGTTACATGGTTACTTAGTGATAAGACTCTCTGAACACATCTCTAGTGCTTTTATGAGATTTCCTGAAGTTTTGATTTCTCCTGTCCTTCCCCTTTTTTCTTTTTTGCTGGTGGTTGGTTGTTTTGGGTTTTGTTGGATTTTTTTTTGCCCATAAGAATTAAATATAGGCATAATTATCTGTGGTGATCTGTATTTTGGGATTCTTCCACATCACACTGAAAAGAGCTAGAAGACTTCCACTGAATTCTTCAGTGTGCCTCATTAGGATCTGTTTCTCTTCATTATAACATATCTGTTAATGCCTTTTATTACTCTGGACCACATTTTAATTATTGTTATCATAGTTTCTCATGAAAGTAATATTTTCACGCACCCCACTTAGCTGACTACCATTGCAATTCTAAATCTATCTATGTGTCTATCTATGTGTCTATTTATCTCTCACACCCATGGCAAATGTACTCACAAATTGGAATACAAATCCAGACAGCTGGTAGTCCTACTATCACCTATGTGAACAACATCTCTGAATTTCTGAAAGTATACAGAGGACTCTGTAAGGATATTAGGATAGTTGGAGAACCGTTTTGTTAGCTTAGAACAAGGTAAATCTTGTAAAAACATTTCAGCAGGAATAGGCACAACAGATCTGATGAGGAGCCCATAAGCTCATAGAATGTTGAGGGATTGGAGGGGAATTTAAAGATCATCTGGTCTCAGGGTTTGAACACTGCCAGGCTTGAGGTGTCCACAGCCTCTTTGGGCAACCTATGCCTGTGCTTCACCACCTTCACAGAAAGAATTTTTTCTGTATATCTGACCTAAATTTCCCCTCTTTCAATTTTTACCTATTGCTCCTTTCTCTATCACTACAACTTCTGACAAAGACTCTGTCTCTGGCTTCCCTGTGNGTGCCTGTGCTTCACCACCTTCACAGAAAGAATTTTTTCTGTATATCTGACCTAAATTTCCCCTCTTTCAATTTTTACCTATTGCTCCTTTCTCTATCACTACAACTTCTGACAAAGACTCTGTCTCTGGCTTCCCTGTGGGTCCCCTTCAGATACTGGAAGGTTCTTAAGAGGTCTCCACATAATTTTCTCTTCTCCAGCTCCAACATGCTCAGCTTGTCTTCCTAGGGGAGTGCTTCAGTCCTCTTGTCAGCCCCTCTGGACTTATTCCAACAGTTCCATGTCTTTCTTAGCTTAGCGGCTCCAGAGCTGGATGCAGTGCTTCAGGTGGGTCTCAGGAGAGCAGAGCAGAGAGGCAGAATCTCCTCCCTCACCCTGCTGGCCACGCTGCTTTGGATGCAGCCCAGGAATCTATACCAAGCTATAACCACATCCACACTAATGTGGTTCTCCTACTTCAGTCAGTATATTTGGGAAGAAAATGAGACCCTGCAGCTCTGAGAGTCTAACACCTTTGGGATGCACTGGATTTCTTTTATGTGAACTGCATATTGAGCACAGCACTCATCACCTGCACTTTGTATATGTCTGGCTTATTCTAACCACATGGAGAGGGCTCATGTGCTCTGAGCACGCCCTGAGGCTCTTTGGCTGGGACCCACGGAAGATCAGCAGCTCTGAGCAGGTTGTCCTGCTCGCACACATTTTGACTCTGTCAGTAAATCCATACCAGATTATCCTGAAGATGTTATACACATGCAAAGATCCCATCCAGAAAACAAGCAGGCAGTCAACATACTGAAGGCAGAAGGCTCTGGTTTTGATTGTTTACCTCTTGTTATAGTCTTCCCACACATCTTTCCAAGTTCAGGTTTTGCAGTCTCACGACCCAGACAGTGACTTGCTTTAGCTTTTGGTGAGATTCTGGCTGAATTGCATTCACCTGCATCCATCTAGATACTGGAAAAGGAACACCCAAAAATGTGCAATTAACTCCTCCATTATTTAAATGGAGCAGAACGTAGTGAGCAAAAGCAGACTTTTTTTTCTGGGGGGAACCTGCAGGGCTTGGTAAATTTTAGCAAACACAGTTTAATTTCACACATTGAGTTAATTCAGTTTAGCTTTCCAGTGTCTCCTGGGAGACAAGTATTTTAACTACGTGCTGTTTCAGTAGAGACCATAATTCTGTTTGTAGAATGTTTAGTTTAGTGCAATTCAGATCCCCACAGTGCCTCCAGGACTACTGGATTACAAATGCTAAATAAAAATATGACAATTGCATAGTGGCTAGATGCATTAAATGTCACAATAGCATTCTTTCTGATTTACAAGAGGTCATGAAAAGTCAAGATTAAGCTCTTAGTCTGTAATAGATATCTGTTACATACATCAATTGTTTTGAAACAGGACCAGTTTGCTGCAGGCTGTCCAAGAGGTTCTCTGCAATTTCTTCTGGATATTCACACAAATATGACTTAGAGTGGTAAGTTGCAGACACCTCTAGTGCTGAAGCTAGCATGAGAAAAGCATTATACTTCAAAAAGCCCCACTTCTTACCAACGAACAATGAGAAACATTGGCTGCCAGTGAACAAAGAAAAACTATAATTTCTATAAAAGAAATCTTAAACTGCATCATTTTTTTCTGTTTTCTAATGCTTTTTTACTTCACTAAAGAAACTGCTAAGGCACTAGGATTAGTAGCTGTAGCAGCAGCTTAAAGGCTCAGTGTTGTGCAGGAACCTTCATGTTACTCAATTGGCACATTTCCTTGCGGAATAAGCAATGGCAGACTTGCTTATCCTTCACCAATAGAAACAATCGAACCATGCTTTTCACAAACAGAAATGATCTCTCAAGCTGTAAAAGTTAACTGAAGTTAACTTTTCTTAAACATCAGCTAGAAACAGTAGCTAATTCCCTCGTGGGGAAGGCCCAGCTTCAAGATAGGAATGCTGAAAACTCCCTTTAGTCTTTTTGTTGACAGAGGAGTGGTGGAACTGTGGTCACCCACTTCCTGGAAAAGGACTTTCACTGCTTTTATGAATCAGAAGATTGTTATTGCCATTTTAGTATGAAATAATAGCTTGTAGACACATGAAATAAGAAAGTGAATCAAATTCTAAATTTCATCTTCATAGCGGTATGTTAGACTAGTCCTGAGACAAATGCCTGTAGAACTTATTCCTCAAACTTTTGTTTTTCTTCATTAAGACTGTCTTTGGGCTGACTGTTCTGAACACTGGTGGCGCCTTGTTTGTCCATATTGCTTATTTGCCTCAGCTATAAAGAGTGTCATTGATTCACACACCTGATTTAAGACTCAGACTCACTTGAGGACCGTGTCCATTTCACTATCTGTATTTTTGTGGAGCAGGGCACCACCTAAGTCCTTTGACTCTGGACATTAATTATTCCTCTGAGACTTTTTCAAGTCTCTTCTGAGAGATCTCTCTCACTCTAGCTGCAACAGATGCAATGAACTCTCTCCATGTGAACTTTCCCTTATGTGCAAACAGTGGAATAGTCTTTGATTTCTATTTCCATCCCATTAGGCAGAAGATCTGTAGACTAAAGGTGCACCCAGTTCTGAATTCTGCTCAGTTTTGGGAAACTTCAGTGAAGTAGTTCACTGAGAGTTCAACACAAAAATATTCAACCAGATGTACAACACAAGAAATATTTAGTGTGAAAGGGTATGGTATTCTTTTGAATTTCAGGAATAAAAAATACAGAGATGCACAGAGGTGAAATATGAAGAGATGCATACACGTACAAGTTCTGCTTCAAGGGTAGTTTAGTGGGATCTAAACAGTGGTATGGGAATATTTCTCTTTTATCTTTATTTCATCCATCCTTAGGGAATAAATCAGAAAAAAATAGTACTTGATTAACATATAGAGGCCATTTATGTGAAAGTATTAACTTGAGGAATAGGCTTGAAGAAGAGTAGGATCCAATCTACTGCCTGATTTTTGCATGTAAGTTACTTGTCATCAGATGCAATTCAGCAAGAAGTGGAATGAATTATGAGTCCTTACACAAGGCCTATCTTTCCTTATAACATTGTTTCCCTGATAACTTCAAACTTCTTGGTGAAATGGAGAACAGGTGTTTCAATCTGAATAGTCCTACCCAAACAAAAGAGAGAAATACAGTCGGTTTTGACTTTGGAGTCATTCTCAGCAGTAATCAGAGGTAGAAACTGAAGGTGTTTGAGCAACAGGGAACAGTGCAGGAAAAAATAAAAAGAAAGGGAACAAAATGGTTGAATTCAATCTTTGGAAGTATGTAGATCTGGATCTGAAAACTACTTTTCTAATGCAATCCATGACTGAAACAAAAGACTTGTTTATACTGAAATCATGTATTTTAAGCACAAACTCTCTATCCATGAAGTGGATACAGTTCATGCTTGAAATATTATATGAAAAATTCAATGGTAATCTGATATCAAACTATTATGGTGTCTTTGTAGCAACAGTGGCTGAGTACCAGCAAAAGACAAGCCATAGCAGAAACGAGACTCTTCCATTTTTGCCCTGCACCTTACTGGGAAATATTTTTCCTTTTTTCAAAAGTGAACCATAAATAAAGGAGAAATATCTATTTGCATTTGAATTTCTTAGCTTAATTAAAGACACACCATAACAAATTCAGTAGATTCCAAGGACAGGATATATTAGATATGTATTATTAATAAGCTAGTAGAGATAGTAGTAATTTTTAGATAAATATTTATGGTATTTCCAATAAGATGTGTGATAATGTTCAATATTGCACAAAAACATGACCAAAATAAATGCACATTTGTAAATGTTTAAAAATGAAAGTGTCAGTTATTGACATAAAATCATGAGATGCAAATAAAGAGTTGGAAAAAGGGAGATGTAGAGATGCAGGATCCAATTTTCATTTCCTTCACAGTGAAGATGAAAGAGTGTGAAGCCACATTCTAAAGGTTAAGCTTGGACCTTGCCTTTAAACTTTTAGACACTATATGGAGCCGTGGAGAAATTGTGTAATTTCTTTTTCATCTCCTGAAGGATTGTTTCCCCTGTTTTTTAGAAGGGATTTAAGGCTTATCATCACTATTTTGTAAAACATGAAGGCAGTAAAGCTTCTACTATTACACTAAGCCTAGGATCAGAAAAGAACAAAATAATGCATATCTGAGTATCCTTTCAACAGTGTAAACAAACACAATCATTTTTGCTTGTGGCCAGCGTTAGTAATTTTGAAAATTATACTTTTCATTTACTTGTGTTTGTTATCATTTTAAAATTGTTAGTTATAGTTTTAAAATTTCAGGTTGAAAAAGGAATCTCAAGATGTTATGAGGCAGTTCCGCAACGCTGAAAATATCTGGTTTGGTCTGATTGTACAATGCAAAGACATATCTCCTGCTTGACCTTTCTGTAGTCCATGCCAAGAATCCATCAGCAAAAATAAGGTTTGGCATGAGAATAAAATTGCAAACAGCATCATCTTCATGTACATAATTGATCTTTTATAAAGAGACAGAATTTCTTTTTCTTAAGACTTAGAGAGATTAAGGTCACATCACAGTATGTTAAAATACACAAACCTTGATAATCTTTGGCAGATTTATTACCTACCACACACTCACAGATCCCTGTGAATCTTTGCAGTTCTTAACATGAACAGCTGCAGAAGTAAATAACCAAACATAAAAGCTGGATGGAAAGAGAAAGATACCTACTTATACTCCCAGAGAGGTTCTTCACTGGAAAGCTAATCAAAGAATCATTCAGGAGAAAATCTGAAAACAATGTTCTGTTTGTTTTTGCAGATGTTCCAACTTTTGAGCTTTATTTTATGGTGCAAATATTTCAGTAAAATAACAAATACTAGGGGTTAAGCTTGATGAAATTTGTCAAGATCTTCCAGTTTATATTTTTAAACCCATCTGATTTAAGAAAGTTTTCTATATGCAAATACTTCAGAGACAGCTAGTTACATAAGAGAAAACATTTAACACATTATGAGGTCAAAGAAAGAAAGAAGAGTAAATTTTTAGCCAAGTATTAAGTAGCATCAACTAAGTATGCATATTTTAGGGGTTATTTTTCATTTATATACCTGCCATATTTAAGTTGTGGAAGGTTTCTGTAGGAAGCTTGCTTATAGGGTCTCACAAGAAAGTCTTTGAGAGTTTTTTTAATGCTTTCTAGAGCTGGCTTGCTGACAGACATCATGTCTTTGTCTGTAAGTCATTAAACCTTGTTTATCCACAACAACTGTTCGCATGAACAGGGTGAATATTGTATTCCCAGCATGGTGCAGGGAACACATATAGCTCAAAGACTGAACTCATGGCAGCCCTGTCGTGCCTGTAGAGAAGAATTGAACCATATTTACTATTTTCACCATTTTTGTCATTGGCACAGAACAGATTGCAGCCAGGCCCACTGAAGTTGTGGGATTTGGAGGGACACAGTGAGCAAGTGAAGGAAGCTGGATTCCAGACACTTGCTCTCAACAGTCATGTTTTGCCTTCTTTCAGGTCTTCAGAGGGGAGTATGTGAAGCCCTGCAGAAGGAATATGTAGCCATATTAAAGCTTCATTTGGTGAAAAACTCATATCCACACGTATTTTGTACTGCTTTTTATGTTCAGCAAAACTCTTTGTTTATGCAATACTTAGTCTCATCTGCAGTTTTATAAACTATGACTTAATTTCTAGCTTTCTTTATGATTCCTCATCTTACCAAAAGCAAGACAGATCTGGGAATGAAGCTGTGCCGCTATCAGAGATGCTAAGTAGTACAGAACACAGCGTGCATTTCTCAAGACAGAAGCAGTATCTTCTCTTAATTATACTGGCTTCAAAGAAGGTACTGAGTCAAGTTCAAAGTGCACATTGCTGTCTTTTAAGCATTCAAGAGGTCCAAGGCATATTTAAATTAACTAAAATAGAAGATGTAGATTTTCACTTTTTTGAAAAAGCAAAAGCCACAGTAAGATACATTTTTCCAAGACAAAAAAATTTCTCAGACCCTGGAATGTACTCCCTGGGGAAAATAAGGCTTTAAAAAACTGCTTTCAATAGCCTCTTTCTCCCCCTATCCTCTGTGTTTACTATAAATTGACATCCCAAAACCAAAATAACCTTATCTGTCCTTCTTCCCTTGGGAAGACAAGAGAAATTACAGGTGTGCCTGTCATAGAGAGCAGCTGAATGCTTTCAAGTATTAAGGTAATAATCACAGAACAAGATGGAGTTGAGCAGAATACAATAGCACAGCAACCCCATCCACAGGGAATGGTATATCTTTGGCTCACCTACAAGGTTTGGGAAAGAAACAGTTAGACATCTCACTACAGCTCTGCATGCTTGAAATTAAACTTCATCCTGCACTCATGTCCAAGATTACTCTCAACCTAGCTAGGTGTAAATGAATAGTTAATCAGTGGTCTAGAGTTTAAGACTCTCGGCTATACTGGCTGATTGCCTAGACACCTTGCCTGGGGAAATCGTATAACTGTGTTGGTCAATGAATCACCTAAATACAGATGGACAGCTGAGCCTGAGCCTCAGACCTCAGCTCTGGTCTCAGCCCCTGCGTGATTTCTACATTATCTGAGCTATACCATTAAATAAAATAAGCAAAATGCACTACTTTTAAACTTCACTGAGAATCTGGCACATTTCTTTCTGCCTTATCACTTCTCACTAAGGTCCAGAAATCAATTTTCAAAAGCATATCCACATCATCAATAGCAATATGAAATTATAGCCCATGAGGAGGGAAATTAGACTAACATGAAGGACATCTCCATAATTGGATGTCTAAGACAAAACATAACATATCAGAAAATGTCCATATGAGGTTTCGTGTCCCAAGATCTCGGAGGGGAAATGCAGATAACCTTCTCTGGATATTAAATGATTTGAAATCCTTTTTCAACAATCTTTAAAGGGAAAGAGTCACTGGTCTATTGCAAGGAAACATGACAGAAAATACACATCTGTGTTATTCAGCTTTTAGCCCTGGATATGAGCATATTAAATCACCTGTACAGTTACTTTTCAGAGCAGATCAAAAGGAAATGGCTGATACTTTGATTTTAGTCAATTCAGCTGCTTGAGTGCAGTTGCCTGAGTGAATAACTGGACTACTGTAGAGTGAAATTGAAATGTTTAACTTAGGGCTCAAAAAGCAAGGGCTTGTTCTGCTGAGATGAAGCATGACTCAGTGTCCCAATATCTCAGTAACACTAAATCACAATATCTCTGGATCTGGGATTGTGTAGCTCACATATCAGCCCTTGTTCAGGTCTTTGCTTAGTGCCAACGTCTGTCCTTATGAGTAAAATGTAATTAAAATAAACCTAGAGGTTTATTCACTCTACTGTTTTACCATGCATTTTTCTTTTCACTATATTCTTTGGTTTGTATTCTGTCATGCAGTCTCCTGCCATGTATGTGTCTCAGCTTTGTACAGTTCTCTGAGCACAGTAAGCCATGGCTCTTGCATGCTAATTATTAGCTATTTCCTCTTACCTTAGGAATAAGAATGGAAGAAAGAAAAAGTCTGGCATCTAAACTTGTTTCACTTCCTGCAAGATTTTGCTGTTCAGTTCCAGTGTGGAAGTGTCTTTCTCTTCACACAGAGAGCATCCTATGCTGAGTCTTTTGGTTCCTCTCCCAAACAGGCTTCTAAACCACATATTTGCATTCATTCCAATAGTGTCATTTTAAGCTTTCCTTTCTTCTCTCTTTCCATTCTTCATCCTCCACTTGAGTTGCTGACTCCCTGGTCATTTTCTGTTGGCAACAATAAGAGTTATATGTGTATATATGTTGCCAGAATGATTAATTCTTCATCACTGTTTCCTCTCACCTTCATTTTCATTTTCCCAAGCCTTTCCATACTTTTTTCAATATTTCATTTCAAAAATTAAAGTTTCCAATGCGGTCTATAATGCAAAAACTATCAGCATAGTCTTTTTTTTTTTTTTTTCCTCTCTCTCTCTCTTCCTCTTTCTTTCTTTTTCCTTGGCATGGTGGGAGTCACTACTTCTACAAAAGTCTGCCACAGACACTGGGCTCTGTGCCTTTGGGAGAATGAAACTATGATGGGAGCCACTGAGAAGCTGTGTGTGCCAAGGAAACCCTCTATTTCAAGTGTTCCTATTCCACTATTATTTTTTCCCCTCTGGATCCTTTTGATGGTTTCCAGGTCTCTCTTCTGGCATTTGACTGTTTTATTTGCTGTTACTACTAGGAAGTATCACCAAAATGGAGAAGCAAAAGAATTTTCCAATTCTTTTGGTTCTGTTTAAATTGATTACAAATGAGAATGAGTAGCAAAGACATCAAATAAATGTGAAGTTTAATTATATATAGACTATGGTTAAATTTACACAAAAATTATCTAATGCTGAAAATAAAAGATGTATGGGGAGCATTTTTTAAACCATAAGTTCATTACTAAAAGAGTAATTTTGATAATATGTTGCCAACTGGTGCAATTATGTGATTCTTGCTTTTCTCCAGTTTATTCTTCCATTACTAAGCACATTAGACTATGTGAATTCAGGACTGTTAAGATGACAAGCAACACTATATGATTATTTTCAATGCAGTCACTTTATTGTCTCATTCATTATGGTTTGAGGCTTAAATTTTTCTGTTTGTGTTGTTTTTTTACCGCAGGCATCATGTCTCATATAATTGTTACACCCCTAAGGTCAGAGGTCATGGTGGAAACTGTCCTGCATATACCAGCACATCAGCAACATCACTTTCCATCAGACTCTAAAAATTAAATGCTCTGACAAGGAATAGAAACTGTAAGCCACCTTTTCCACTTTATTGAGATGTCAGAAAATGTTCTGGGCAAAAGAAATCAATACCAAATGTCTACAGTAAATAAAATCCTGAGATTTGGTCCTGGGCAGGGGGATCAGGACATTCAACATATTTAACAATATTGCTAATTTGCCTCAAGGAACCAAATTCTAGATGCAGTGTTTCCATAGATCTCCATGATTTTTCCAGGTGATAGGACAATTCTGGTTTAATTCAACTTTGATGCCCAGGTCGAACAGTTTAACTGATATCCTCAGAAAGGAGGACTAAGACTGAAGAAGTCTCACAGCATTTAAACAATCAGGGTCACTTCTGGAGAATATAATATTTAATCATTTAATATTAATAGGTGCTGACCACCTACTAGCCACAGCTTACTTTAAAGGTTTAGATTAATTTAAATTTAAATTTAAATTCCTCTGCCAGTGAAAGTGTCAATGATCAGGGTTAGTCTGCTATGATCTTGCTGCTTCTCTTCTTCCCTCAACCATATTTGTATGCAGAGCCAACTCACATTTAAAATAAGCAAGCTCCTCTCACTTACAGGTAAGCTGCCATCTAACACCTTTTTCTACATTTAGGAAGCATTTCTTTTCCCAGGAGTTAGTTATAGGAAATGTTTATGAAAGGCATAAGACAGATCCTTCACAAGCACTGCTTTGCATCCATGTGGACCTATGCCCTTGCTTTGACATTTCTGGTCTTTTCCTTTGCAAAGGAAATTTTTTTCCAATTTCCTTTTGATTTGCTTCCTTCACAGCATCACTGAATCACAGAATAAGCTGTGTTTGAAGGGCTCCGCAAGGATACTGGGTCCAACTACTGGCCCTGCACAGCATCATCACCACGAGTCACACCAAGTGCCCAAGAGCATTGTCCAAACTCTGTCAGGCTTGGTGCTGTGACCACTTCTCTGGGGAGCCTGTTCAGTGGCCAAACATCCTCTGGGTGAAGAATCTTATTATAATATCCAGACTATCCTCCCCTGACACAGCTTCAGACCATTCCCTTGGGTCCTGTCACTGGTCACCACAGAGAAGAGATCAGTGCTTGTCCCTCCTCCTCCTCTTACAAGACTGCAATCAGCTCTCCCCTCAGTCTCCTCTTCCCCAAGCTGAACAGACAAAGTGACCTCAACTGATCCTCATACTGCTTCCATTCCAGACTGCTCACTATCTCCATGGCCCTCCTTTGGATGCTCTCTAATAGCTTTATATCTTTCTCATTTTGTGGCACCCAGAGCTTGAGGTGAGATCACCCCAGTGCAGAGCAGAGCAGGACAATCCCCTCCCTTGCCCAGCTGGCCATGCTGTGTTTGATGCCCCCCAGGACAGGGTTGGCCCTCCTGGCTGCCAGGGCACTGCTGACTCCTGTTCCATTTGCCATCAGCCAGGAGCCCCAGGTCCCTTTCTGCAGCATTGCTTTCCAGCCTCTCATTCCCCACTCTGTCTGTGCATCCAGGGCTGCCCCATCCCAGGTGCAGAATCTGGCACTTTCCCTTGTTAAAATTCATATGGTTGGTGATTGTCCAGTCCTCTTAATTTGTCAAGGTCTCTCTGCTGGGTCTCCCTGCCCTAAAGGGAGTCAACAGCTCCTCCCAGTTTTGTATCATCTGTGACCTTGCTCAGTATCCCTTCCAGTCCTGCATCCAAGTAATTTGTGAAGGTATTGAGGAGCACAGGGCTGAGGATGGAGCCCTGTGGGAAA